>JAVCKV010289422.1:0-14570 GCA_032274145.1 Herpochondria borealis
ACTCGCTGGAACTCCGGCGTCAGCGGCCGGGTGAAGTGCTTGCGCATGAAGCGTCGCTGGATCCCGCTGCGTGCGATGGCGAACGTGAGCGCTCGGGGCATCAGCGGAAGCCGCATGAGCTTGGGGAACGTCCGCGTTTCGAGGCCCCAGAGAACGGGTCCCTGGAGGATGGCGCGCTGGCCCACGAGGGCGCCGCGGGCGCGAAGCGCCAGGTAGACAAGGCCGCCGATGCCCGTGGCGTACGCGAGGTCGGCGCCGCTCGTCTGCTCTTGGACGGAGTCGAGCAGCGCGTCGAAGCTCGACGCCGCGCCGTAGTCGACCGAACGGAGCTCGAAGCCGGAGTCGAGCCGCTGGGCCTTCTCGCGGGCGAACGAAAGGCGTCCGTCGACGTGTCCGTTACCCGGCAGGAAGGCGACGGCGCGGCTCAACGGGAGAAATCCCCGGCACCAGCACGGGCGAGCCCTTCAAAGTCAGGTACGTGACCCACGTGCTCAGCGGCCTCGGAGGCTAGGAGGCGGGGTCCGCGGATGAGGAAGGTGCCACCTAGGGCCATCGTGTCGCCCGCGGGCTTCCCGATGCCGAAGCGCGCGACCTTGAAGAACTCCTTCCAGACCCGAAGCCCAAGGACTTGGCCCACGGAGGCTCGCCCGAGGCCAAACGCTCGGAAGAGGACACGGTCGGGGTCCGAGAGCGCCACCACGTCGGGCCAGCGCGCTGCCACGAACTTGTCTCCCTTCTCTAGTGACCCTAGATGAACCAGGACGACACGTGGGAAAGGCTCGGTCTCGTTGGCTCCCTGAACTAGGGAGCGCAGCCGCTCAACATCGCGGCGGCAGAACGTTCAGCCGAAGTGCCGAATGAACGCAAGGATCGTCGGAGGTGCTGAGGCCGTATAACCGAGCAGCTCCCCTAGCATCACGGCGCCGCCGAGGTTCTGTCCTTGAATAGCCAGGCCGAGGATCTCTGAAGGCAGATCGCTGGGCAGGTTGACGTCGATGGTGGTGATAGCAGACATGAAGGGGGGGCGTAGCGTGAAGGGGCGAGCGGCGCTGGGCCAGCGTAGCTCTCACGCTCTCTCTTCGTCACGCAGGGGCCTAAGGATGCCCCACCAGTTCGTCTCCTTGACGTAAACGTCATCACGGCGAGCTACCTGGAAACGATGGGGACCTCCACGGCCTTCGTTGCGCCCGGCTGGAAGTCGATGACGACGTCCTGGGGGACGACGTAGCCATCCAGCTGGGGCAGCGCTCGCTACTGATCGCGTCAGCGTCCAGCGGGCTCGCTGGCTCGCAGCCAGAACTCCCCCAGCAGGTCTAGGGTCCCTAGCTCACCGTCACCGCTCACGTGCTCGGGCGCTGTGCCATCGGGATCCACAAGCTGCGCGCTCCAGAGGCTGCTCGCCTCCACGAAACTGGATTGGACAGAGCGCCAGAGAACTCGGCTTCCGTCCTCCGAGAAGCGCACCTGTCGTCGGTCTTCGGGCTCAGAGCTGAAGCCTGACCTCCACCCTTCACCCAAGGCGCGCCGCTGGGACCAGTCGTTCACCGTGTAAGCGCTCGCCACCCGCACAGGATCGCCGGTGATCCCCTCACGCACGAGGAGGTAGTCGCCTAGCGGCGACCAGACGAACTCGTCAGCGGTCCCCGCCACCACAGGATCGCTCACGGGGAAAGGAGCCGCCGAGTCATCTGCATCGAAGACGAAGACCTCCTCATCCAAGCCCTCGCGGAACAGGTAAGCGAGGTAGCCGCCGCTCGGCGACCAGCCGATGCTGGTCACGTCGGAGTAGAGCGAGGCGGAAGGGTCGATGAGAAGCGATGCTGTGCCGTAGGCCGCCAACGAAACTTCCTGCACCTCTACTTCGCGGTGGTTCGAGACGAAGGCCAAGCGATCGCCCCCAGGTTCGAAGGCTATCCCACGAATCCGTGTACCCGTCGGCTCGGACGCCGGCGGGCTCACCACCTCGACCGAACCAGAGGCTCGCTCTGCGATCATGAGTAGCGGCGCAGCGGCCGCTACTTCCTCCGTCGCAAAGGCTACAAAGGAGCCGTCGTGGCTGATCTTGATCGAGTCCTGATCGAGATCCGGCACCGTCCAACGCTGAACTCCGCCTGTGGAGAGGTCGATGGCGAAAACGTCTTCGACCTCGTCGCCCGGGGTACCGTCCGCTTCTGCGGCCACGAGTACCACCTCGGAGTCATCGGAGAGAAAGATCTCCTCGATAAACACTGACTCCCCCGCGGCCAGAACGAAGTTCGTGGCGCCTCCAGTGACAGCGTCCACGATCGACAAGCGGTCCGAGTCGTTCACCGAGTCGTAGGAACGCACCAGCAGTCGAGACGAATCCCCAAGCCAAGCATGGGGCTCGACCTGCTCGCCGTCCACGAGAATGTAGGCAGCATGGCGTCCCTTGCCGTCGGACAGGTAGTGTCCGCCAAGGGCTCTACGGACCCAAGCGTAGCTCGAGTCTGGACTGAACTCGAAGACGGCGCTGCCCTCTTCGCCTTCTGGCGCTCGATCAAAACTACCCACGGGGAAGCTGGGCGTTCGAGTCACTCCCGTCTCTAGATCTATGACGCGCGTGCGAACGCCCGCGACGTTCAAGAGGTTGACAACGAGCGTTGTGCCGTCAGGGGAGAGGCTCGAGTTGAACTGCTGAATCTCGACGCCCGCTGGGAGCGGGGCATTCGCGCGTCGAGACTCCCCCGTGGCGAAGTCGTAGATGTACGGTCGCATGACTTCATTGATGTCATAGCTGGCGAAGAAGACCGTGAACTCGTCGGGAAGCCGCTGCACGGGTGGCGCGGTGCTCCCTGGCGAATCAGACGACCCGCAGGCGGCCATCAGGGCCATTCCGGCCCAGAGGGTCAAAGAGGTCAGGAGCGAGGGAGTGGGGCGTGGACTTGGGGCAATCATGGGATCGGAAGAGCAGGGGTCGATGGGTGGTCCCCCGCCTCAGCGGAAGGCTCACCCACAGTCCCTCAAACTTTCCAATTCGTTCTCCTACGGCGTCTCGTCGAGCACCACCGGCCGATACCGTTCGAGCCCGCTCGCTTTCAGGAAGCAGCGCCGCAGACGGCGTCCCGCCTCCGCCTTGCTGCGTCCCTCGCCGTCAGCCTCGAAGGCCCTACGCAGGCCGCCGATGGAGAGCCGGCCCGATTTACCGGGCTCCGCGAAGGGGATTTGGTCGCCTTCGGCCACACCGAAGCGCCAGGCTTCGTTCTCACCGAGCTTGGCGCCGTCCTCGCCGAAGACCCTTCCCGACGGCGCGGCGAAGCCCAGGAAAGAGATCAGCAGCGAGTCGATGCGCTCCCGGCTCCATCGACGCCCGCCGCCTGAGTCCAGGTCGTTCCCTAGCAGCTTGCGCGCCTCCAAGATGTAGTCCACCGGAAGCCTCCCGCCGGGATCTTCTAAGTCTAGAAGGAGACTGAGACTGGCGAACGACTTGGATCGGAACGCGGCTCGAACGCCCTGTCCAACCGGTCCCATAAACCAGGCTTCGAAGGCCTCCAGCTCGTCGTCGGTCAGCTGCTGCGCCGCCGCGAGCACCAGGTTAGGCGGCAGGAGGCGGTGCCGACGCAGAGGAATCTCCAACCGCGCCCGCTGCGCTTCATCGGACCAGACGGCCTCGACCGCCTCCGGCCAACCGAATCTCTCCACCCAGCGAGCGCGCGCGTCGATGTCCGGGACCGAAGGAAAGAGCTCCTTCAGGAACTCTTCCTCGACCGCGCTCACGGAGAACGATCCATGGGTGAGCGCGATGTGCTTCCGGAGCGCTTTCGCCACGGGGTCGTCGCTAGTCGTCTTGGTGTAGAGCAGCGCTGGCACCTCCACGATCCCGCTGGAGGCTTCCACGCCTTGCTTCAGACGCTCGAAGTCTCTCTCTCCCAGGAGTTCGTCCCCAGGGTGGATCACCACGAGCCGCGGGATCCCAGGTTTCGAGAACCACTTCAACGGATCCCCCGGGGAGAACGAACGGAGCAGAGGAGCCACGAACCACACCAGCGGATCCCAGTAGAGCGCATAGCCGTAGAGCCGCGCCACCGTCGAAGGCCGCACGGGAGCGAACGCGATGCAGGCGGCGGGCCTGATACCTCGAGCCAATAGCGACGACGTGGCCACCGTCCCGAGTGAAGCTCCGCGGACAATCAGCCTGTCCGCGTCTCCATCCACAAGCCCCAACGCGGTCGTCCAAATCGCTAGCGCATCGTCTCCCAGCTTGCCCGGGGAAGGCTCTCCATCCGAAAGCCCCACGCCGCGGTAGTCGACGACGAGAGATGCGAACCCGAGCTCTGCAAGGGCATGGTACTGCCCCCGAGCAAGGGGGCTCGCCGTCAGCGACGCGCCGGACTCTGCGAAGTGCACAACGACCGGAGCGTCGATGTCAGAGGGAACGAAGAGGCCGCGCAGCATCGGCTGCGCCACGTTCCCTCCGTCGCCGTAGGCGATCTCAACGAAGTGAGCGTCTTTCGGGTAGACGCTAGACTCCAACGCCCAGCCCTCGTAGTGAGCCTCGGCCACCACAGGGGGCGTTATGCAGCTAGCGAACGGAAGCGCCGCTACCAAAGCGAGCGCACCGAACGGCATCGGACGTTTCATAGGAACGAGCTCGAGGGACGGAGAAGAGTTCGGGGCGCGCAGTCGGCGGGGCAGCCTCAACCGCATCCTACGCCACTCTCCTTCCCCACGCCACTCGACGAGCTCGTCGTGCCCTGCCCAACTCTTGCTAGTTGCCCCTTGGACTACTGGCGCAAACGAACCTGGTACCGTTATGCCAATGGCACGACCCCCTCACACACCTACTCGAGTTTCGTGGCGGCGGGGACCGTTCGTCCGGAGCGGAGTCGAAGCGTGCTTGACCCTGTTCGCTGTGACTCTCGCGAACGGCTGATTCTATCTTGACGATGATGGGTCGTCGAACGGCGGCAAGGTGGGCGAACAGCAAGCTCCGGCATTCGGCGGGTATTCGTCCATGACGGACCTATTGCCACGCCAAGCGGTAGGCCAACGATTCGCAGTCCTTACGGACCGCGACATCGACGTGCATCACGTCGAAGCCCTCGCCGAGCGCTTCGACGATTGGGCCGCCGAGTGGTTGGGCGAAGCGGTAGACCTCACGCCGGAGCAACCTTTTCCGATCTACCTCTGCGACACCGCCGAGACGGTCTACGAGATCGAACGTCGCTCCGGCTGGACGCCTTCGAATCACGCGGGCCGCACGTTTGAGTTCCGTGGGGGCTTCTACACCCCGCCGGGGTTCATCGCGTTGCCCATGGGGCAGTACGACGACTTGGACACCATCGTGATGCACGAGCTCACGCACTTGGCGCTCTCACGCATCATCGACGACGTGCCTGACCTCATCGACGAGGGCCTTGCGGAGCTCCTTCCAGAGCTATTCCGCGCTGCCGATGAAGCGTTGCGGTCCAGCGAGTCCTTCACCGCGTGGCACCACCTGGCACGCTGCGAACGCGGGTTCAAGGGGGGCGAGGTTCAGTCCTTGGAACGCCTGTTCCACTTAGGCTACTGGGAGTTCCGCGATGACAAGCTCACGGGGCTCAACTACTCGCTCGGCTGGCACCTGACGCGCTTCCTTGTGGAGAGCGACCATGGGCAAGTCGCGGGCCGCTTCCCTGACTTCGTGCGCCGCCTAGCCAGCGGATCGTCCGGTTGGCGCGCGTTTCAAAGCACCTACGACCAAGCCCTTGTGGAAGGGCTGTGGCGCGCCGAGCTTGAGCGCCCGATGACCTGGAGGCCTGCGTTCGGAATCTGGGAGGCGGTAACGGGGGGCTTCACGACACGCATCGCTTCGCCTGGCTCAACCGTGCTCCTGCACGAGAAGGAACCCAGTGCCGAAGAACCTTGGGAGCTCTCCTTCGACTTCCCAGGGGAAGCGGACTGGCCGCGAGGGGCCGTGCTGGGCTTTGCCATTGCCTACCGAAGCCATCAGGACTTCCGGTACTTCTCGATCCACAGGGAGCACCAGGGTGCCGTGTACTCCCACTTCCTCCACGGCGAGTGGAGGGATGTCGTCAGGCAGTCCCTTGCCGAGGACGCTCTTCCAGCTGGACGTTTGAGCCTTGCGATCGAACGCGACGGGTCGCTGCGGGTACGCCTCAATGGCGAACGGTTAGCGAGCTTCCCCGCCTCACCGGATCTCCACGGAAGCCCGAGTGGGCTCATGCTGGAACTGCCGGAGTACATCTTCGGTCAGGACGGAACGGAGTTCACCTTCCGCAATGTCCGCCTGTCCGAGGGCGGGTCTCCGCGGTAGAGACCCCAATGGCGCTCTGCCTGCGACGGGACCGTTTTAGCGTTAGGATCTTGGCTCCACTGTTGATTCCCACTTCACCCTGCGTCCATTCCTATGCTGCCGATCACGCTCGCTGCGTCGATGATCCTGTCGTCGACATCCCCTAACTCCGCCGCGGATGCCTTCGATCTAGTCTCTCGTCTTCCAGAGGACTCTCTTGTCCGGTTCTACATCGCGCAGCCCGCCGAAGGAGATGGGAAGGTCGCCCAGCTGTTCAACGACGAACGCATGCGCGCGGCCATTGCGGCCGGATTCGCCGACGGCTACGAGGACGAAGATGAGGAAGAGGCTTACTGGGACCTGGTCGCCGAGGCGGCGGCTGCGACGGGCGAGCACGTGGAGGCAGCGGCATTTGGACTGGACATCGAAACGGCCTCGTCTACGTTGGTGTGGAGGGGAGCGTCTGGGCTCGACGACGCATGGCAGGCTTTCTTGGACGACAACGAAGTCGAGTTTGAGCCCCTCGGGGACGGGTCATCCGTGGAAGTCCTCATCGGTGATGTCGATGACTACTACCTCCTCAAAGGGACTTTCACCTGGGCTATCTGGAGCGGTTGGGCCTATGACCCTGAAGACGAAGAGATCACGTCGGATGAGATCGAATGGGGCCTCCCTTTGGACGAGGTCGTCGTCCTCTTGGAGAACGCCGTGTCGGAAGACGCGGACCTCCGGAACGACGGTGCGCTGCGCAACGTGATTGAGCGAGGCGCCCTGGAGACGGGGGAGATGGCGGCTTGCATCGTCCTTCCCATCGATGAGTTCCTTGTAGAAATCGCAGCTGAGCTAGAGACCCCGATTTCGATAGACGCGCTAGGCCTAGACGGCGCGATGGGCCTGTTCGCCGTAGGTGAACTGGATGGCTCGCTCTTTGGTTGGGCTGGCGTCGAAGCCCCCGACAGCCAGTTCATGGGCGGGCTCCAAGCTGCCATGGGTGGTGAACCAGACCTCAAACTCTTCGACTTCGTTCCCGAGGACGTGCTCTACGCGTCCTTGATGAACATCGACTGGATGGAGTTCATCGAACTAATCGTCGGCCTCGTTCCCACTGAGGAAGGGCTCGATCTCCAAGAGGGGTTCGACGCAGCCTCTGCATTCCTGGGGATCGACATAGAGGAAGACCTGCTCGCCAACCTTACGGGTGACCTGATGATGGTCTACTGGCGCGACCTAGAGCTCGAGGGATACGATCGAGAGGAGGTGATGGATGACGTCGAAGTGATGGCCGCGGCGTTTCCCGTAGCTGGCATGACGTTTCAGGACGTAGAGCCGTTCTACGCGTTGATCGAGTTGGCTGAGACCTACGTGCCAGGGGACTCGTTGACGATGGACGAGGAAGCCGGCTTCGACACCTGGACGGTGGAGCCAGTGCCAGGACTATCGATCACGCTCGCCCTCAGTGAGAACTCCATTTGGATCGGCGGCACGCCCCAGGTCAGTGCCGTCATCGCCCAATCAAGCTCGGAGGACACCGATGGGTTCATGACACCCGAGCGCAAGAAGCAGCTCAGCGCCTTCTCCTCGGGCGGTGCCGTCTCCGTTGCCTCGACCCAAGCGGTCTTTGACGCTTTCGGTGAGGACCCGGCGGCGTTCCTCGAAGAGCCCGAAGATTCAGAATTCATGCGCCACACGCTAGAGGTGATGGAGCTCCTTCGCGAACTCGGAGAGGAGACGCTCTGGGCAGAGGTCGTGTTTTACGAAGGATCTGCGGGGATGCGCTTCACTGCTAAGTAGCGGTAAGAACGTCCGTGCTCAGCAATAGTGCCCATCGGAATCCTGGCAAGGCCTCGTCCTCTGGATCGAGGAGCAGGTGGCCCTTCACGGATTCCGCCCGCCAGCAATGAAGGTCCATTCCGCCAACATCTCCGCCAGGCTGAAGATGGAAGGCGGCATCCGAGCGATCGAATCGCTCTCGAGTCGACGCTGGGGCCCCCGCCCGGCCGATCGGCCTGGGTCGGAAAGAATTTCCCAATCCGCCGACTGAGGCCTAAAGCGATTTCGACCATCGGGCGAAAGAGGGGGCAGGCAGGGTCAGTGACCCGCCTTCCCCACCATGCTGCTCACCCTGCTCCACACCATCGCCCTCCTGGGTGCCGCTGCGCCCCAGACCACTGCAGCGGACCAGGAAGTGAGCGCTGCTCCCTTGACCGCCGCCCACGTCCCGATTCCTGTTCCGGCCGAACACCGGAGCAAGGACAAGAGCCGCCGCGTCCAGAAGAAGAAGCTCCCCGCCATCTAACGCAGGAGCACGCCGCGAGGGTAGCGTTGGGCGTTGCAGACGAACTCGTCGCTGCAGACCACGACTAAGAGACACTGACCAGGGTCTCCGCCCCCTCGATCTCGGCCCTACGCCAAGCGGCCTAGCCTCCATGCCCATCCTCGTCCACGTCGCGGATAAGAAGAACGAGCGACGCATCCAGAGCAGCGGTCTCCGAGTCGGAAAGCACTCCCCTGGCGTGTACCTCATGCCGGTCGTCGACAGCCACCTAGTCTCGCACCAGTGGGTGAGAGAGCTCAAGCGTTCCGGGATCCGGAACTTCATCGGCGTCTACGTTCGACTCTCCGCCACGGAGCCCGTCTGGGCCGGCAAGTACAACGCCGAGCATCTTCAAGTTTCCCTCGGTGAGGCCCTCCAGGAACTGCGCTCCCTCGACGACCCGCTCGGCTACGAGCTGTTTGTCACACGGCCCGTCGAGAGCTCCGAGATTCACCGAATCCGTGACATCTCACCCAAAACAGGCTGGCGCTACTACCCGGGCGCCCACGGCAAGACCCCCTGCGGCTGCCCCGCCTGCCTCGCCGCCGGAGAGTTCAAGTCAAAGCCCATCCGCGACCGCTACGAGGAGAACAACTACAAGGGGCCGACCCTCGCCGAATCGCGACAGTCGATCCTCGACGCCGAAGACGACGAAGACTTGATCGACGCGTTCTGGGGATTCCCATCGAACAGGCGCTGGAAGCTGGACCCCAGCTTCCTCGCCGCTACCGTCGACTCAGACAACGACGAGGTGGCCGAGTTCGCCGCCATCGTCCTCGGGCGATTCCGACACCCAGCGACCCGCGCCCTACTACTCCAGCTCTGCGCCCACCGCTCAGCGGTCGTTCGCGAAGCCGCCACCGAGAGCCTCTGCGACATACACGGCTCCTCGACCCCAGCGATGCTGGGAGCCCTGGCCGAGGATCCGACGGTGCGGCTCGTGCTCGAAGACAAGGGCCATGCCTGACGTACGTAGTGTTTGAGGGTTGGCGGAAGCGGCAACGGATCAGTACCGCCGATCAGCACCCTCGTAGAAACGTGCCCTATGGGTACTCTCGCCGAATCCGCGCCGTCTTCGCCTTGGGAGTCCCGTACGTCGACTCCAAGAGCACGGGAGCTTCGAGAGCCCAGCGGTGCTCGGCACACATGAGCGGCCAGCCTACGACAGCTATCCCCCCTGTCGTGAACTCGTGAGTGGTGAGCTCCAACGTCCATCCACCGTCATGATGGAGTACATGACGCCGCTCGGAAGCCCGGACTGGCACAGGGGCATACGTGCCAGCGTACTGCCCTTTGGCCCCACGCGTCCGACGCCGGTGACCCCGGACCCCATGAAACTCGACTCGCCACGCTGCGGGTAGTACATCCGAAAGAACAGCTCCCCAGCCGCCACGCCCGCGGGCAGCGGGGAGGTGAGAACCGCATCCGACCCGGTTCGAACCCGCAGCTCTCGCCCGTCGGCGTCGCCTCCCGCCTGGACCTCACCAGCATCCCAAGCAGGCTGATGGAACCTCACCTGGCCCGTCGCCAGCGGCGGAGTGATCCAGGCAGACCAGGGCCCCTCTCCTTCCAAGCCCTCCACCGTGAACCTACCACCGCGATCCGCACGGCCCGAGTGCGCTTGATCCGCCGTGGAGTGACCGTACTTCAGGCCGAGGGGAAGAAGGTGGACGCCCCAGCCTTCGAGCGGAACGTCATCACGCTTTGAGAGCAGCGTGCCGCTGACCTCAAGAGTTTCATTCACGCCCGCGCCAACAGGGGCTGACTGCACAGCCAGGGGCACGAGGGCTAGGAGGAAGTGGATCATAGGAGGGTGGTCGGGAAGGCGACCCAGAGCGGACAGGAAGCCGCCCCTCTTCGTCGCGGTTAGCCGCTCCGAGGCCAGAGGTCCGACTCTACGACTGTCCGTCTACGCCATGGGAGGTCTACAGGGAATCCGAGAAGGATGTGACGCCTGCTGAGCCTTGGGATCCAGTGATGAGGAAACGAATTCATCGCCTGCCACCACCCAAAGACCATGAAGACTCTACTCGCCACCAGCTTTCTACTGCTTGCATCCGCTACGTCGTCCTCGGCTGATGTCCTCGATGTAGACGTCCAATTCGGGCCCTACTTTCAGGTCAGGGATGCGGTGCAAGCGGCTGCACCGGGGGATCTGATTCGGGTTCACGCAGGGACCTACGAGTACTTCGGTCTCTTCGGGAAGCCCCTGGCGATCGTCGCAGTCGAACCAGGCGTCGTGATCGCCGGAACGGTTCGCGTTCAGGGGATCGATCCAGGGGAGGTCGTGCAGCTCTACGGCCTCGAAGTCACCCCCATCGACGGCCCTGGTCTCATCGCTGTGGATTGTCCAGGGAGTCTGCGCATTGCGGACTGCGTGATCCAGAACGCCATCACTTACGGGTCACAGACAGATTGGCTTAGCACGGGGATCCGTGTGGAGCGGTGCGGCGACATCGCGTTCTCGCGCTGCCAGGCGTCAGACGCTGACCCGCTTGCAGCCCTTGGCGCAACGGCCATGTGCCACGTCTCCGATTCCACCGTCGCATTCAATGACTGCGAGCTGATCGCTTGGCACGCGGACTTATGCACCGACAACAACGGGGGCGACGGAATCAAGCTGGTTCGATCCACCGCCCTCCTGCAGCACACGACGGTAAGCGGTGGACGCGGTGCTGCGATCGATGAAGACTTCTGCCCTCCGTTCAGCAACAACTACTGTGGAAACGGGGGGCACGCCGTAGCGGCGGTGGACTCGAGCGTTGTCATCCTGGACTGCGCGCTCCAGCCGGGGTCGGGTGCATGGGTCGGTGGCTTCCAGGGTTGCCAAGGCGCCAACGGCCTTCGCATCCTGTCGACCGGATCCAACGTGCTCGAAGACTCTTCTACCGCCCCGCGCCTTGGGGTCGACCGCGCCATCGCCGTAGAAGGATCCACCCTCCAGTTCGAGGCCGATGGAGCAGCCGGCGACCTCGTCTACCTCATCGCTTCCCCCGCGGCACACACGGTCGTACTCCCGGGCGTGACCGGACACCTCCTCATCCAGGCGCCCAACGGAGGCCGCCGTGCCTTCGCCGGTTCGATCCCCAGCGCAGGCGCGCTTCAATGGTCGTGGACGGCGCCGATGCTCCCACCCAACATGCACCTAAGCCTCCACGTGCAGTCCGGTCACGTGCGCAACGGCGCGCTATTGCTCGGTCCTGTGCAGTTGGTGCACGTGCTCGATAGCTCCCTCTAGCTCCCTCTGGCGGCACAGCACCTGGTACGTCTCTGCCGGCCGCCCGAGGTCGCTACCAGCACCGCGAGGCCCACCCATCGCTCTATCGCGGCCGCACCATCACGGGGTAGCCGACCGGTGGCGGTCCGTTCCCCATAGCTGGGTCATCGAACGGATTCAGGACGACGTCCAACTCGTCGTTTTCCCGAGCCACCACCACTTCCTTCGGCATCTCAGTTCCGGTGAGCCAGTAGCAGCCATCTGCGCCCGTCTCCCCCACGTGCTCGCCGTCTACGTGAATGCTGACGCCGGCGACCATCGTCTGTGTCGTGAGGTCGACGACCAAGATTCGCGTGCGCCATCCACGCTCAAGGCGCACCTCAAACGACGGCGTATCTGTGCCGCTTTCAAGCTCGCCTTCCTTGGCCTGCGAGGGATCAAAAGCCCATTCCGTGAGCTTGTACCCTTCAGCGCTCACCATGAACACGCTCGGGCGATTGGAGGGCGCGCCATGGGGCCCGAACTCTCCGGGACGCTCTTCACTCTCTTCCACCTCCGCGGTGAGGAGACCGTCCATGTGAGTCACGAGGCCTCCGGCGATCGGCTCACCTGTCTGAGCATCCACGAGACGAAGGGTGACGGGCGAAGGTTCGGCCGTACGGGTGATCGTCACTTCGGAAGGAGCTCCCCCGGGGACAAGTGGCACGAGCATGGAGCTCACCTCGAAGCCGGGTTCAGCCTTCAAGAAGAGGACCCACTTGCCGTCTGATAGCCCCGACACCGTGACGGTCCAGCGGTCGGGGTCCTCGGTAGCAACGGGCTTCAGCGCACCTCCGATACCTTGCGTCGGGTCTCCTTCAAAGAACGCGCCGATCTGCCACGCGCCCAGGTCGACGCCCGGCGCGTTGCTCACGTCGAACTCAACCGTCGCGTCCATCGAAACCGCCAGCTCAGCGCCTACGCTCACCCGCGTCCACTCGCCGGGCTTGATCTCGAGCACGCCACTCGCTTCCGCAGATCCAAACTGCAAGTCCCACCGATAGCGGCCAGCGGCAACGTGAGTTTCCAAGGCGGCCTTTTGCGCCCCGCTCGCGTTGTTCTCAAAGCGCAATTCCCTCACCGAGGGTGAAAGCGCGTCGAGCCCAGTCAGACGTACGCGCATCATCGACGAAGGCTCGCCGCCGTCGTACCGAAGCTCAAGGGCACCGCCCTTTTCAAACTCAACATCGATCGGCCCCTGGCCCACGCCAGAGAGATCATCAATGCGGCCACGACCGAGAATAAAGTCCCCATCGGCCTCGATCCAGACCTCCGCCGTACTGGCCGGGAGCCGTTCGATCGGTCGTACCCAAGGGAGAACTCCCTCGCGAGTAGCGGTCGAGTAAGTCAACGTCGGGTCTGCGGCGTTCGGCGAGAATACCGACACCTTGGAGGGCTTACGCGGATCGACGTACTCCCCTCCGTAGCGAAACTCGAAGGTAGGACCGCAGGGCACCACGATGCTCTCTTCGAAGGGAAACGAGGGAGTGACATTCCCTCCAAGGGAGTACGGCCCGTCTTTGACAAAGACCGTCGCATCGCCCGCCATCCAAGTCTTGGACGGCACCATGAACTCGCCGTTCGCATCCGTCATGGCCTCAAACACCTCACCATCCTCCGAGAGCGCTGCCCCTTGGAAGAGTGACACTGCTACGCCTGCAAGCGGTGCGCCGTCCAGCTCACGCACAATGCGCCCTTGGATCGGGAAGGTCTGAGCCGCAGCGTTGGGTGAGCCGCCCACCAAGGGCGCCGTGAGGGCCACGCGGTCCAGAGGTTGGTGCTCCGCCGCGCCGTCTCCCTCGAACTCCTGGGGACTACCTACGGCCCCCTGCTCGGCTAGAGCGAGTAGATGCCCCGAGGCACTGGCGGGCTCAGGGTCGCGCAGCGTCATCCAGCCGACAGCCACAAGAACAGGAACCAGAACGAGAAGAGACTTTGCGACTGTCATGAGTGCGAGCCCACCCACCGCCGTCCCACCAAAGGTGGTGCCGGCCGTGGGTGCAGTTGGGGAAACGGAAGAGCCCAGCGCCGCCGACGTCACGTCGGGTAGGCACCAAGGCGCGAGCAGAAGCGACCATGCTTCCGTACCACCACATTCCCTATCGAGCTTGCCGCGCAGGGTGGCTCGTCCACGGGCGAGCTGCGACCTCACCGTGGAGCTCTCGAGCCCGAGGCTCTTCGCCACCTCTGCGACCGTTAGGCCATCGACATAGTGAAGTCCAATAGCGCGGGACTGGGCTGCCGGCAGCCGCCCAACCTCCTCCAGCACGAGGCGCATGGCATCCATGCGCTCCGCGAGGCGGTCCGAGGGCTCCTCATGCTCCGGCTCGACTTCGACGCTCAGCGCTTCGTGGCGCCGACGACGAGAATCGCTCCGAAAGCGCTTGGCGCCCTGAAACCGGAGAGTCTGCGCCAAATAGGCCCGCAGATCCCGAACCGGACCTCGAGCCGAAGCGACGGCCCCAAAGGCCTCTTGGACGAGGTCCTCGGCGTCATGGATGTCATGGACGAGGCCACGGGCAAGCTTCCTTAGCCAGTCCGCATGCTCGAGGACTGCGTCAGAGCTCAGGTCCCCAAGGACGCTGGGCGCAATAGGAGAGGGTTCGTTCCGGTCGGAGTGCGGGAGGTTGGAAGTCATGGTCACCTAACGGGTCCCCGCCCAAAGGAGCGGCGCTGCCGCCCTCTTCGGGTTTTCTTCAAACTAGCAGGCTGAGCGGCTGCCTGGGGGAAAACCGGCGGTCTGGTAT
>JAVCKV010289533.1:0-14569 GCA_032274145.1 Herpochondria borealis
TCGATCAGCAGTGCGGTCAGGATCGCAGGCAAGGCCAGTTGCACATCAGCAATCCGCATCACGATGGCATCGAAACGCCCCCCGTAGAACCCAGCGGCAAGGCCCAAGCCCACGCCGATCACGGCGGCAATGGTCAGGGCTGACAGGCCAATCACCAGCGACAACCGTGCCCCATAGAGGATCGACGAAATCATATCGCGGCCTTGGTCGTCGGTGCCGAGCAGGAATTTGGGGTTCGCGCCATCTTGCCAAACAGGGGGCAGTAGCCCGTCAAACAGGCTGAAGGAAGACAGATCGTATGGGTTCACCAGTGCCAGCCACGGTGCAAAAACAGCCCCAAGCATGATTAGTACAGCAACGATCGCAGCAACGATGGCTGCGGGGGAATGCACGAAAAGCCAAAGGCCCTCATATCGTTTGAGGAACTCCACCATCAGACGTCCTTTACGCGCAGTCGGGGATCAATCGCGACATAGAGTAGATCGACCACAAGGTTCACGAGCACAAAGAAGAAGGCGAGCACAAAGAAGAAGGCTTCACCCAAGAAACCCGCGGGTGAGTCAGCAAATGAGTGCAAATGAACGCAAATAAATGGATGCTTCTACTACAGTTCTGTACTCTACTGTACTGTATGATGGTAGCTAGCTAATACTGCTCCAAACTCTGCTCACGCCATAATAATCGATATGATAATCTCCAGTAGCAGTTACGAAACCACTAGCCTCGTTTTTAATCACTCAGAATCTCATCACCGTGGGTGGCTTTATAGTACTAACTAGAATGGGGTACAGTGCAGAAATTCTGAATGAGGTCCCAAGCCATGGATCACGCGCAAGCCATTGATACTACTGCTCTCCACACTCTAGCTACTCCAGTAGTAGAGTACGCGTACTAGTAAGAAGCGCTTGCTTCAATAGTAGCCCTGCTCGCGAGTTGTCCTCTACTCTAGCGAGCTACTTCATGAGTACACTAACTAGCTGTATATCCTCTACCGAATCTACCCTCTCTCTAGAGAGAGGATAGCAGTAATAATGCAGTTAGTGGCATGTGCTCAAGTAGTAGTGGCGTTGGCCGTGATCGTTCTTGCACAGCACGTCCGGCTGCCTTGACTAGTGTTAGTAGTACACGCATCTGCGTCTTTGGTACGTAAACTATCGAATAGAATGATGGAGCTCTACTACTAGAGGAGATCTTGGGAGGTTCCACGATGTGATGCCAGAAAGTTAGGCGATCTCTCTGGACTAGGGAGATGATAGTCTAGAGAGTCTAATATTCTAAACGACCATCCTCCTGCTTCGTTGGTCAGGCCGACTGGGCTGGGTCCGACCCGCGTGAGAGGCTGCACCACCGTCTTGCATTACTCCGTTCGTTTGACATGGCGCGACGTAGAAATCCACGGAACATCAACGTACAAGGCTGGCGCGGATATATCGATTTTGAATTTAGAATGCATCGGTTGCTTCGAACATCTTATCTTTTTTCAAACGTCAGGCAAGTTGATGATCTGCTTTGTGTTTCTTTGCTTGTTGCTGGTGCTTGATGCTTGCATCGATGACGAGTGATGGTGTTGTTGTATAACGATCAATGAATGAATGGGGCTGTCGTACATGCGATTGTTTGCTCACACGCTTTGTTCTTTGTTCATCCCCCCTTCCGATTGATCCTCAGACAATCATGACTTACAAGGACGATATCGTTGCCACCATTCTGGAGCTCAAGGACCGTACTGGTTCCTCCACCATTTCCATTAAGAAGAGCATGCAAGGCAAGTTGGCCAAGGACAAGAAGTGGTCCAACTACAACTTTTTGCAAGCGCTCAAAGCTGGAGTCGCCGCGGGTGACTTTGTGCAAATCAAGAATTCCTACAAGCTGTCTCCTGACTTTAAGAAAAAGGCCATTTCCAAGAGCAAAAAGAGTAGTGCTGCTGCACCTAGTAGTGCTGCTGCCACAAAGAAGAAGAAGGCTGCTGCTCCAAAGAAAAAGGCGACTGCAACCAAGAAGAAGAGTGCTGCTGCTCCAAAGAAAAAGGCCCCTACTGCCACCAAGAAGACTGCTCCTAAAAAGAAGGCTGCCCCCAAGAAGAAGGCTGCTGCGTCTCCCACGAAGAAGGCTGCTCCTAAAAAGAAGGCCGCTGCCCCCAAGAAGAAGAGTGCTGCTGCTCCCAAGAAAAAGGCGACTGCCACCAAGAAAAAGTAGACGACGACGTACGACGCCTTATCAACAGCTCTATGAACAACAACAACAACAAGCAACAGTACTTATGAGTCATGACTGACTGACTCACTGACTTGCCAATCAACAACCGGATTTTATAAAATCCACCCAGTGAAACCAAAGACTACCCCCGACTCTCTCTTTCATGCGTTACAACAGGAACGATGTGTTTCGTACCCTTGATTCTTCATTGCTCTTACTTGAAGTACTTTTGTCTTGCACTTGTCAATTTGCCTCAACACAAGAAATAGGTTGATCTCAAGCTGTTCCTCATCTTTTAGATCTGTGAAATACTTTGGCTTCTTGGTTCGAACTTTCTTGTTTGGAGTGTGGCCCACGTCTGCCTTGTCGGTCGGTGGTTATTGTGAAGAAATGCTTGTTTTCCAATTCATCAGGGCATTCCTCAGGACGTGGATAATCAAGGGTGCATCTTCTCGACTTGAAAGAATTTCCATTGTGGATCGAGATATTCTGAAAATCGACGTATGATTATGCCAGAATTGTGCAACATCCTTTTTGCGGGATCATCGCATACTGCTCGGGCCAATATCAAAAGACGCGCTCGACGTAGAAGGTGTTGTGTCGGTCCTTCTCTTACACAAAAAATACACGCAGGCGAATTTTGCCCCATATGGAATGCACATGTTTTGCCAGAGGAAGGGCGGGATCTCTGTTGGATGAGAGTTCTACCTCAATAACAACCCGCGGTTCGGTAACAGACTCCACACGCCGCTTTTCCGGGAGAACCTCGTCGTCGTCGTCTCCGAGGTCGACCTCCTGATCGATTGCTTCGCTCGTGATTGATACTTGCTTCGAGAACCAGACAAAGTCAAAGGAACCGTCGCGACAGTTATCCGACAACACGAGCGAGTAGCAGGTTAGGGGCCAATTCGATTGGTTTAGGTTTTGCTAGCTCAGCCAGGCGTGGGCGATGCCACTACCCTGCTCAGCAATATGCAACGACTATGTACTAAATTTTAACACCCGCCCACCCGCCCTGGAATTCTGAATTCCTCTATTGGTTTGGAGTGGTGCACCGAGGCACTTTCCAAGTGAACATTCTGCTTACCACCGTCCTGCAGGGATTAGTCTACGGATAAGGACTAGAAGACTAGAGGACTACGTACTACTTGTCCAAGCGGCTCCCAGTCACTTGTGCCGCTGTCTGTGGCAGCAAACTAGTGGATCGCAGCAAAATGTCAAAATAGCCATCACGCATGGTTACAAAATTGAAAATGACTTTCAAACTGCATACGAGAAGCCTCTAGTTGCAGGTTGAACCATTTGAAATATCTTATGTAACTTCTCATAAAGGGAGAAACCACACAGCGTCATCCAGAAAGTAACAATGAAGTCTATCTCCGCCTTCCTCATTATGTCTCATACTTCGACTTCACAAGCATCCTATTGGAAAGGATCCACTGGCTGGGGCGAGAACTTGGCCTGTGCTGATGGAGAAGTTTTGATTGGGGCGTGCTGCAGTGGAGGGGATAGAAATTGCGCGATGGATACTACCAACGACAAGGTGTGTCATGCCATTCAATGCGAATCACTGGAAGAAGCGAGCCATTTTGAAAAGGTAAGATGCGGGGAGACGTGTAGTAGTAGTAGTAATGAGATACCGCGATTGCTGTGTTATTTCTTGCAGGAAGATCAAGCTCACAAATCATGTTTACTACCACCACGTTGCTTTTACCCAGACGTTCGCTGGCTTGAGTGATCAAATCGCTGTCTCTGGTTGGGAAAGTTCAGAAAATTATGATGTCAGTTGTGGCAATGACTCTTTTGCCACTGGATTGTGTTCAGGAGGCGAAGACAAGGACTGCACAAATAGCAACAGTGGTCAAGATGTTCGCACTCGCCTATACTGTGCTGAAGCCTCTAGTGGATCTAGTGAAATCAACGTTGAAAAAGGAACCAAAGTTCTGTGTGGTCATTGGGGGGAACGATTGTCGTGTCCAGATAATATGGCTATACAGTCGGCATGCGCATCGGGGAGGAATGCCGACTGTGGAGGCCAATATGGTTGTGCATCTGGCACTTATACCGCCCTACTGTGCGCGGAGCTTGAGATTATTGCGCCCACATCGTCTCCCGTAGCTGGCTCCCCAACGGCCCAGCCGAGCGCATCATGCACAGAGGAATCTTACGGAGTTCTGAAAGAAGTTGATTGGTCCTATGACGACGCTGGTGCTACCATTACTGTTCTCTCTGACGGCAATAATACTTGGACCGAGTTGGTGGACTTTTCAACCAACACAGGCAACAATGCTGTCTACAAGAGTGCTTGTGAGGGTATCAGCAACAGTCTTTATGTGGAGTTCACTTACAAACTGACGTGCACCTCGGGTGACGACACCCTTGATGTTTTAGTCTCGCAGCACCCTCGATGCGTAGCGGATGTTTGCAGCGACTCAGACTACACTAAGCTTTTGGAAGAAGATGTTGTCAAGCTGACTGTAGAACGCAACGATAATACTTGGGATTGCACGAGCGAGTTCATTGACGAAATCCCCACCGCTTGTTCGTATCAGACCGATCTCATGTCCACCGATACGGACATTATCTATGCCAAGAGTACCCTCACAGAACCATCGATTGGAGAGCAGATGTTTCTCTTCATCACAGTTAGTGACGGAGTCGTTGTGACTTATGACTACGCCGATGACAGCATGGCCGCGTTGGAAACGGCCTGTACAAATGCTGGAGGCGATGTCGAATTTGCGTCGGCAGTCATTACGTGTGACAATGATGACGCCATCGAGAGCACTATTTACGATGTCATGAACTACCCCACGTGTTTGGGAGCAACGTGCGTGGTCGACATTAGTTCAAACAGCTGGATTATTGCTGCTCAATTCCAAGAAAGCATGGTGGATCTTGGTCAGATGGAATCCTCCATGGAGTGCAGCATTACTGCAGATTTGTCGCTGGGAGCACAGGATGAGGAATCCTTTCTGCAAAAGTACTGGATTTGGCTAGCTGTCCTTGCGGGATTGGTGCTGGTCTGTGTCATTATCGGGCTCATTCAATCTCGGGCCGGTGGGGACCAAAAGTGATAAGGGTGCACTTTTGCTGCATGACTGTAGAGGTCCAATGTATAGCAGCATCTTCCTTCTCTTTTTAATGCATCTGTTGTGGTAGGTAACTCACGGCTCGTCCGGTAGAGTTGAGTGAGTCGAGTCGAAGAGTGCGCCATAGTCTATGTCAAGCGGATGACGGGCGGACCATCGTGTGCTGTGTTGATTGGAGGCAGCACTAGCCGATCGTGCCTTGCCGCCTAAGCCATCAAGTCATGCTTCCAAGAGAGAGCAGTTGCGTTATTGTGTTGACAGGAAGATTCCATCAGTGGGGCTGGCGGAATCGGGAGGAGTGATAGTTCCTACCGGTACTGTAACCTATATCCTCCATCCTATACAGTCTATTCTTCGAATGACAGATGAAGTCATGTGGCGAAGGATGCCTCACGAGCAAAAAAGAGGGGTTTTCAATCATCTTCGTGTCTCTTCCCGTCCTTTTCGTTCCCATTCTTGACGATTCCACTCTGCATATTGCAAGTACTCATCGCCAGACACGCCGAACGCACCACATTCCTTGAGCTTTTTCGCTAGCGGGATCACGTCGAAGAAACCAATCTGACCCTCAAACCATCCATCCGATGGGTCTTTTTCGGTATAGTCAAGCTTGTAAGAACGATACAACTCCTTATACAGTCGAGCATTCCACCGCTGGAAGACATGCCAATGTTGCATGGGCGAGTAGTGATTGCGCGAGTGAGTCGAAAACGCATATGGTTAACGTCTTCATATATATTATGGCGCCATGGGTTGTTGGTAACACACACAGAATGCACTTTAGATGAGTGACATACACTATAATTTGGCCAAATTGATTGACGAGTAATAGAGAGTGTAGCTAGTCACACGCCATTCTTGTGAGGCTTGTGCTAGATCAAGGTATGGTCGATCCTGATTACTTGGGATCACTGAAAGGATGCAATACCTAACAATCGAAACTTCCCATTGTGAACACCCCTAACAAAGCTTCATACAGCGTCACACCCACCGGTATACTTCTGTGCTTGTGGTGTCGCCAGCACCGAAGCGCTGGCTTCCAGACTAACCATCGAAGAACCGATCCAGCCGGACACAGAGGGGGTCGTCGGCAGTCGCAGGAAATACCGTTGTCTTGACTGGGTCACTTGAACCACGAGCCGGGTCAAGGCAAAAGCTACCGCCGAAACATGTGGCGCGAAAGTATGAACCTGAGAGTAGACTAGAGAGAGGGTAGATCTCTACTCGCTCTAGCAAGAGGCAACACGAAGGATACGAGTGCTGCACACGTACATCTGATGATACCGTTTATGCGCAAGATTCAAAGAACAAAACGCAAGAATGCGTTTGCCTAGTTTTTAAGATTGCCTCTTCTAGATTACGGTAGCTCTAGCTAGCAGGCAATGCAGCATCATCACACGCAACGATATGAACTATTTCATCTCGTCGAGTTTGGTTACCACCTTTTTATCTATACTTTTCGAATAAAATTTGGAGGTTTTACTATTATCTTTGAAATTAGTTAAACACAAGAACCGAAAAAGGAGGGAGAGTATGTAGCTTCGTCATATAGATCTTGTCAAAGATCGCGAGAAGCTCAGCACACTCGATGGCGTCCTTATTTTCAATATGAATCATGGTCTCCACCAACTTGTTGCTGATCATTGACTACCCGACTCGTGGTGCACTCTCGCGGTACGCTCCTCTTCGTTGTCAGACTCGCTGTTCGGCATTGTAGGTTTGGCAGGATGATGAGAGATATTTGAACAACAGCAACAAGAGGAAAATGATGTTTGGGCTGGTATACGATTTGAAAGATATCTTGAAACGATCAGTTGTTTGTTGTTTCGACTTCGTCGATGATCAATCAAAACCAAACGAGGGATCAGAGTCGAATTGGCTACGTTACTTAAAGTCGCAGAAACGTGCTATAGAATTGACTAGACTACGAGATCCTCCTTATCGTCTGTCCCATCATCTTCATCTTACTCGTCATACCCGCCCCATCATCGGGTACGCTTCAGTTTGCTCCATCATGCCCCCTCGTCGTCCTCCTCGACATCGTCTGCCCCATCCTCGTCCTCCTCGTCCTCACCATCTTCGTCCTCCTCGACATCGTCTGCCCCATCCTCGTCCTCCTCGTCCTCACCATCTTCGTCCTCCTCGTCCTCACCATCTTCGTCCTCCTCGTTATTACCGTCATCACCATCCTCGTCCTCCTCGTCATTCCTCGTCCTCCTCCTCCGCAACACCTGCAACACCCACAGCAGCAGGGGCATAGGGAGCCAAATTATCTTCAATTTCAAAAACAAGCTGTGAAAGATTCATTTCAAGATCCTGAATTGGTGGGTTGATATTGAGTAGCTGTCCTCCCTGTCTTGTTGTTGCGTTGACAATGATGGGATAAGCAGGAATTGACACAATTTGCTCATCACGACCATCAACTGGAACCATAGGATTAGGCTGTGTGTAGTTCGCGCCAACAGGTACAAATGGCCATGGCATTACGGGGACATCATATTGGCCTGACAAGTTTCTTCTGGCTCGGGTCGCAATTGGAGCTGTGCCAAATTCATGAGCCAAGATGCTCCCAAAGTGTGTCCCAACTCCGTCGTCGTCATCGTCATCTGCTCTGACCCAAACAATGCACACCGCTGCAAAAGTGCCATTCCGGCGTCGCTTCCACACCTTCAACAACACCACAGCGCCAACAGTTGGATTTGCAAAGTACAATGCCGCGAGCTCCCTTGCTTCTCTTGTTGTTCGATGACTTACCTCGATTTCAATGATACAACGTGGGGATGAATCCAAACCATCTGATTTCGCACGTATGCCTACATCAGGTTCGCACCTTCTCCCAGCATAGTTGCCGTTTTCTGCGTCCGCAACGGCAATTGATCTTGATAGACCTTGTCCACCCTTCCAATTGACACACATGGCAGTGACTTGAGCATGGAGACAAGCGTGGCATCGGCCAGGGACCTTGCGAATGTACAAGTCCAGGTTTTCATTTAGGAGATATCTTGCCTTGATGGGAAGAAAGCGCCGGTCAAAGAGTTCCTCCGTCACATGCTTCGCCAAGAGAATCATACTTTCGTTAGTTTGTACGCGTGGAGGAAGACCTTCAGGGAAGTACTCAGTATACTTGTTTTTGCCCTGTCGGACTTTGTCCAGAAGCTCGGATTGTGACAGCGTGGCCAGATCGATGCTCTGATCGATGACTGGAACTCCGTTTAGTCCAGGTTTCGATGATGGCGGTTCCGGAGGAGGTAAGTTCATTGGGGCGCGTAGTTCTTGCGTTGGAAAACCCCGTGGAAGAGATTGTTGAGTCGGGTACTCTTGTTGATAAGGAGTGTTAAAATGTTGATAATATGGAGGTTCTGTGGATTGTGAGCTAAAGGTGTTTTTAGGATGTGGTGGTCCAAGGTTGTTGAATCACATATTGTGCGTGTTGATAAGGGGATGGAGTGTGATAATATTGAGGTTGCGTAAATGTGGTTGGCGGCTGTTGGTATCGTGGCAACTCGTCTTGTTGACCACGATTGGATGGAGTATATGAAATTAAAATGATCAGTTGTTGTTTCAACGATCCAAACATCAACTTTGTGGATCGTGAACAACGAGCGACTGACGGACGAGTAGGTTGATATCCATGTATGTGCTATCGCTACCACACTAGAACAAGCCGGAGGAGTGGCGGACAAGGTGATTCAGGTAGTGACAAAGCAGATTCAGGACAATTTCCAGTTGGACGTATACCACGGAGAAGCACAACACGATCCAATTACATACGAAATAAAGGAAGATCGTATTGTGGCTACACTACCACCCGTCGAAGGAATTTCGATAGTTTTCGGGTCTCTCGATTACGGACCATTCCCAGAGTTGAAGGGAATGAAATCGCAGTACACTTTCACCGCACAGCAGCCGACGACAACTGTGCTGCTGGAACGACGCGGAGCTTCATCATCACTGGGCATTGATGCCCATTCAATGATTGTGTCCATGACTGACTGTGGAGTAAAAGTTGGCCTTAGTGCATCCTTTGGAGAGGAAGCCAAAGTTCCTGCTGGCACTCACGCTTCAATGTGTCTGTTTGAACACGGTGGTCGAAAGATTGGTTGCAACGAGGCTGAAATCAAGGATGATATTGCCTTCACCTTGATCCAGCATGATTTGACGACCGAACCCACCATCCTGTTTGTGTTTGCCAAGATCATATTGCCAGAGGAGGGAGAGAAAGGCACAGCCAGGTTCGGCACCACCAGTGTCCTGTATACTCCACTTTGTCCTCAGGATACTTCAGTGGAATGAGGATGCATCATCATACCGTAAAGTGGAGAAAATAGTCTGCTCGCGTTCAAAATCTAGTTTGAACGCAAACCGCTGCCTGAAGACGAACGAGTAGGTCAAGGAAAGACTTCAGGTGCTGTCGATACCAAGTATCCGGCATCAGTGACTACGTCGTGAATTCATATCGTCTTATCTCCCCCAGATTCGAATACGTTCCTTCGTCCTCGCTGAGGGTTGCAGGGCGGTCAGTAGATAGTAGCCTTTCGGTTACCCACTCACCTGTGAGTAGCCTTTAGAAGCACAAGGCAAGAGAAGATCAGGAGTAGCAACAGGAAGACGAAGAAGAACTTGGTAATTTTTTAGAACAGACAGACTATAAACTAGTGACCAAACGGTTTGCAAGGGCGGACTCGTATGCTGCTCAGGTGTTGTTGACTATGGTGACCAAAACGCCGCGCAGAAGAATCACAGCTGGTGCCGAAATGATAGTATGGCGTGTCTACGAAGCAGTTATTTGTTGAAGAACCTACATCAGACACGTGCTTTTCAATAAGTAGGCAGCAGTTTTGAGCCCCTTTGGTTACAAAATGACCCCTTTGTAGCCTCTGACACTAAACAGAATTGGAAACTCTTGTGAAAATGATGTGTGTTTGGTCTTGGCTTTCCGATCTTCTACGAATTTTGTGGCCACGATCGATGGTCGTGCCAAATTCGAAAATAGAGTAACAGCGAAACACACATCTTTCGCGATGACTTTTTGATCATAATCCGTTTCTTCATCATGAGCAAAAGCGTTGCAAACACCGTCCAACAGCCATCGACCGAAAGCAGCCAGCACCTTCAAGTTGTTGACGTAAACAAAAGAACAATGAACCGTCCCTACCTTAAACGCTGTGTTCGCTGCAGCAGAGCGTTGGTGCGAAAGACGTCATTTGATCGATCAAATGAGTGGTCTACAGGGATGTGCTTTGGGTGTCAGAAGCTTCTCAAGCAAGCCAAACTCCCTCCAACAGCTGATAATGTGGCGCGCTCAGCTGAAACAGTCACTGATCAGTTGTGAGAATGATGTTTTGGTTTTTGAAAGAGGGGTTTTAAAATATTTGTAGATTTTAACATCTTGCATACAGTATAGCTTGGCTGTGTTGATCAAAGCTTCAACTATCTTTCATTCATTCTCTTCACTGACCTGTCATCCTCTTTATCTTCATCATTCTTTTGCTGTTAGACGTTTCGTTGGCATATGTCCACTGCTCGTACAGTTACCACAAATTCACACAAAGTCCATCACGATCAAAAGAATGGAGCGCATACGGCATCCTTGTGGGCGGCGAAGCAAAATCCTGATTCGGGGTTGGTATTGTAACAAGTTCCTACCATGGATACCATTTTGTCGAGGGGTCCCGTGATGATTGCACAACGTTGCCGCGACGCTCGCTCTCGCAATCTCGTCTCCGCAATGCGTAGAACGGAGCCCTCTGCGCACGAGCATCTCACAGTAGCAAGATCGATGAACCCTAGACAAAGAATGCCCAGAAAGTGCGTCCTGGCTCGTAAGTTAGTCAAAAGGCATAATTTCCAACAGCCTACGTAGCCGATCTTGCTGAATGGACCGAGTCTGTGAATCACTTGATCAATGCCAAGTCCGTACTTGCGCACCGACGGAGAGAGTCCACCTCCCTGTAGCCATCACCCACGTAGCTGTAGTCGTCGCCAATCTCATCGTACACATCTTTCCAAATGTTCCCGCCGCCGATTTCAGCGACGGCGCTGTACGTTTCACCACAGCTCGTGTAAACTCGCCAGTTTTGACGTGAACTCCGTTCGTCTCAAGGACTTGGTAAGGATCGAGAGAGAGAGAGCTCTTAGCAATGGAACTTCCAGAGTAGTTGTGTCCAGAGGTCTTGACAGTGACCGCGAGACGGTGTTTTTTCGCAAAACGCAGAGCTTTGCGAACATCTTCAACTGAAATGGCTTCAAACCGCTGATACAAAGAAGCAGTATCATCAAATCGGTGAAGCGCCAGTGATCCTTCGGTCCAATTTTGCCATTGAGAATCGTTCGGCCAACAGCCTCTTTGATCTGGACTACAGGAGTAAGGCTTGTCGACAATGCTGTCGTCGCTGCTGCTGCTGCTGGACGACGACGAAGAGGAGGCAATCGATCCGATTTGGATTGCCTTTAAGAGAGATGAGTAACTTCATCTTGGTCAACGTTGATGCAATAGATGCCGGTAACCAGTAGGACCTACAGTGTCAGGCTAGTTAGGGTTTTGAGTTTGGGAATAGTCTCTTATCTCCAGCCCTATTGAAGAACATGCGCCCCAATTACTGTACCTTTCTGGCGGACATTCACATCATTCACGCACCCTTCTCCTCCAACTCTGTTTTCTCTATCACCTCTTGAAAACAATGCTGCCAAGAGGAAGATCAAGATGACGCAGTACTCATCCATCCTCTATGTCACGCTGTCTCTGAACGTGATTGCTTTACTCTATAGATGCCGTGAATGGTTGTTCGTCCGGCTGTTCGATCGCAAGAACCAGAAACCAGAGGCATCATCATTGATGGACATGATCGACGAAGACAATGGTGACATTGAAGGTCTAAGCAGCACGGCTACCAGCAACATCAACAACAACAACACACATTCATCAGAGAAAGCAGCAGCAGCAGCAGCCATGAAACAGAGACATTCCAGACTCTTATATAGAGTATTCTTACCAGTCTATCTACTCGCCACAGCCGCAGATTGGCTACAGGGCCCGTACAAGTATGCCGTCTATTCAGCCTACGGGTACACGCAACACGATATTTCCATTCTCTTTGTCGCTGGATTTGGAAGTGGCATGTCACTGGGGAGCATTGTCGGCGGAATGGCAGATACAGTGGGCCGCAAGAAAATGGCCCTGCTCTACTGCGTCACGTACACCTTGAGCTGTTTGGCCAAGCATGTGAGGCCCTTTGGGGCCTTGCTCGTGGGGAGGGTACTGGGTGGCATTTCTACTAGTCTCTTGTTTAGTGTCTTTGATGCATGGTTGATTCAAGCGCATGAAATACGCAACATTGACAAGTCGTTGTTTCTGAGTGAATCCTTTAGCGCTTGTAATTTTGGAAGCAGCGTGGTGGCGATTCTGGCCGGCTTGTTGGCCAATGCCGTGGTGGGGTCGGATGATGGTGGTCTTGCGACAACTTCTTCGTCCTTACGACCAGCGTTTTCCGTGGCAGCCGAGACATGGTTCCGTGAGCAACAAGAAGCAGGTGGTGCTCTCAGCATGATGGGGCCACCTACCGATGCACATGATACGCGATGGCAGGCTGCCTGGATCTACAAGGGTGGTGGCATTGCAGCTTTTGATTTGGCACTCGTACCGCTGGCGCTCTGCTTCTTGTTGGCTCTTTTTCTCTGGGACGAAAATTATGGTGACAAGGATGGAGGAGCATCATTATTGCGCCGTCGCAATAATAAGCATGGAGTGTTGGACGGACTGCGAGGTGCATCCATTACCATTTGGCGGTCTCCGTCCATTTTCGGACTGTGTGCCGTCACATCATTTTTTGAAGGGGCCATGTACGTGTTCATTTTGCTGTGGACACCTGCCCTGCGCGCACTGGACACCCATCCCGAAGATGAGAATTATAAAGGACCGCCCTTGGGGATTGTCTTTGCAACGTTCATGGTTTGCTGTATGCTGGGGACGTCTATTTTTGCCATTTTATCCACAAAGGGCGTTGAGCCAGCCAGAATACTGGTCATTGTGTTGGCTGTGTCGTCGATATCGTGCTTGGTTATATCAACAACTTCGAGCGATACCATGTCCTACTGTGCCATGTTGGTGTTTGAGGGGTGCATTGGGGCCTACTATCCAGCCATGTCTACTATTAAGGGAAGCATTGTCCCCGAAGACCAACGGGCGGCAATCTACAGTGCTTTTCGACTTCCCATGAACCTGGTTGTCTTGATCAATTTGTTTTCCGATCTTGGTTTCAAGCCAGCGTTTGGCTTGTGTTTTGGCATGCTGGGACTGGCATGTTTGCTCCAAATAAGAGTTGTCAAGGTTGTTGGTAATACTACCACCACCACCCGTGACCACAGTCGGGGCAACAGTGAGATGGAGCCGCTCAAGTCGTCAAGAGAACTGTCAGGCAGCAGCAGTAGCGTGGAAGGTCGAAATGATGATTCCAACTCGAAGGAAATCAACCTTCCTCCTACAAAACGAAATCTTAGGACAGTGGTCGGCCACAGTATAAGGAGAGTGGTGGGCTCGGCGGAAAGCAGGTGAGCAAGAAGGAATTTTGGTGCAGGAAGCACTGGATGTACCGTTTTCATTTTCAAACTCTGCTTCACAATAGTGACGTTCGGCGAAAGGCGTTCAAATCTCGAATGCAGATCACCTCTTGATGTTATCCAAAGCCTTGATCGGAAGGTTTCTCGACGGTTCGTCGAACACAGACAGTAGTTTTGCCAATGGAGTTGCTTTCGTGGACCATACTGCAACTGCTTTGGTTTCTCGATCCAGGCGGCGTCGTTGGTAGTTGGATCTTTGTAGCACTTCGCTCTCCCCGCAAACGAGTGGTGTAGGTGGGCCAACTATAAGGTAGTAGCACGCCCACTCTCACAGAGCTCGATACTTTATAGGCAAAGGCACCTATCATATCATCAATCATGCGCGAGACAGGAATGAGAACTCGAGTGTATTACTGCTTCATTGACGAAGTTGTCAATGATGTGTCGTGCTATGTGTTTGTTGGCATACATCTCTAATCCAAATCCGATGAACAATTGGGCGCGGCGTTGGCGGATTAGGAATATATAATCATGTGATGAAATGGAGTACTTGCCATCGTTTCCTGTTTGTTGGCATGTATCTTTATTCAACTCCAAGTTATCGATAGTGGTGGACTATATTAGGATTTACGGTAATTTTTCTCGCGCAGCGGCTCAGTGTTCTCATATCTTGCCAGAAAACCCTCTTGCACTCAATAGCCTTCGCATCAGCATCAGGTCCAAGC
>JAVCKV010289644.1:3860-14568 GCA_032274145.1 Herpochondria borealis
TCGCCCATCCGCATTGCATGTTACCGTATTCCTTTTTACCTGATGTCACATGTCCTCCCAAATTTTCGAATCTTCACCAAACTGCTTCACTCGATAAACCCTCTCCTTTGTACACCGCCATCCTCATGCGAAAACAAAAACAAAAACAAGAAAACTACTGCTATCCCGATTCGGAACGAGGTTGCACATCAGCCTACATTTACCATCGCCTGCTCTTAATGTGAACTAAAAAAACGACCCAACCCCTGCTGCTGAACGTCAAGAGGGCATGGCACTGGAAATTGGGCTGTGTCTTCTCTCAAATTGCGCTCTCCCCTGTTATTTGAGAGCATGGTGCTGCAGTCTGCGCTGTTACACCGCAATACGGTGGCAGCGGTGTCGAGCAGGGTGTTCGGGGAACATACGTGCACAACCCCGCAGATGATCGCCATGATTGGGAATAAGGATGGCGTCGAATGTCTGCTGTGAAAGCAACGCTGTTGTTGTGGATAAAACCTTTCGCACATTCGGTCGATTCAATCGATAGATATTGTCAGTAGGCTGGCCGCTCTTCTGTAGAACCTCTAAAACGGACAGTGTTGGTAACCAGTGCCGTCCCTCCGTAGCGATGCAATAGTCATGAGACAGACCATGACCATGCCTCTGCTTGTGCGCGGTCCGCCTCAACGCAACAGCACAACGCACACATGTGGTGTACACGGACCTCACGGGTTGGAGAGTTTGTGAGGAGCTACAGGCCTGACGCACTCACTTGACATCAAGCCGCCCAGTAAAGTTGCGACCGTCAAGTGAGACTATGGGAAGCTTGTTGTGATCGCCCAGCTGCAAGCAGCGCAAGTTGACGGCGTAGCTGTCGGGGTTACTGCGCGGTATGGAAAGCGGCTTAACGCCACAAGTGGAACAGAACGTGTGTTGAGCAACTCCAGTGTTGAAAGTGTAGGTGGTCATGTTGGAGATGCTGGCCGGTGTGATGTGCACGGTGTGCTTCGGAACGGTGAGATGCAGGTATCCGGTCATGGTGCAGATCGAACAATTGCAGTCGACGATGTCAACGTGAGCGAGCCGCACAGTGGTGATTGAAAACGCGACTTTGCCGCAGTGGCAGGAGCCATGCAACTTCGATGTCTCTGCGGAGTGTGTGTCGGTCGCGGTTGTCTTGTTCGTCGCTGATGATGGGGCAAGAAAGCCGCGTTCAGAGGCACAGACTCTGCCGTTGGCACCGTCCCAAACTAGGCCCGACTTCTCCATTCCGTGAACGGCCCGGCGGTGTGTTGTACAGAGTGAGAATGGTTGGTGAGGGACGGAGGGCGTCGCTTTGACGGAACGGAACGTCTTGGCGGGGGAAGCAGATCTTGAACGCTTCGAAATCTGCCGCGGTTACTGGAGGGCACTGGGGACCCACGCGTTTGTCCTGTACTGTGTAACTACGGTAAGCACTGTACAATACATGCACATTTCATCTGCCACCTTTTACAGCGAAGGTCTTTGTAGTCTAAGCTAGCCTGTGAGATGAGTTCGTTCCCGGGCGTGGTGGAGGCTCTCTGCACCAAACCACGGCAAGCACGAGCGGGAGCATCGGTCTGCGTCATGCATTTTGCATCATGCATCGTATTCAATGATATCCAACCCTGAGCTTCCCGAGCGCTCTCCAGAGTCTACTAGTTTGTTAGGCACTAGTTGGACACTAGTTACCGTGTTCGCCCGATTCACAACTCTTCTCGGAAGACGGCTCAAGCGGACATATCACGGGCTCGTCGTCTTCAGCTGAACTTGCTCCTTTTGCAGCCAAGTTAGCCTCCCTCTCTCTCGCCTTTGCGGCGGCAAAAATGATTCCGGCTGTCACACCAAACGCAACACTGACCCATCCTACGGGCGTGATACTTGTGTCAAACAAAACAGCCCCGAGAATAACGACGGCAAACTTGTTACACGCCCCAACAAAGCTCAGCGTACTCCCGGACGTTTTCTGCACGAGCCAAAACACCGACGCCCCAATCGCCGCCGCGAGCACACACGACAGTGCAAACGTCGCGCGGAACGCGAGCGACGTCGTGTTGAAGTGCGAGACAAAGGGCACGAGCTCGCGATTCGCAACGGCGAGCGGGAGCATGAGCAACCATGCGACGAGATTTGAGTGCAACGTCTTCTGCAACGGCGAGAACTCGTCAGACAGACAGACGCGCAGGGAGAGCACGTGTGCAATATTTGCCGCCACGTTGAAAAACGCCCACACAAAACCGCGCGACGACGTCGCCGGGCTCGTGAAAAGCGTGACGGCGTTGCCGAGCAGGATGAGCAGCATGGCGAACATGACCGGCCGCGTGAGCTGGTCTGCGAAGAGCGCGCGCTCGGCAATGGCGACCCCCATCGGGGCGAGAGACTTGAGGACCGAGAGCACGGGGAGCGAGAGATGACGCAGGGCGCGCGAGTTTGTGAAGAGGTACAACGTGAATAGTACGCATGGGACGAAAATCTGACGCAGAAGAGCTGGCCGTAGCACGGAGCGACGCGCGATGAGGTGGTATGCCGTGAGACAGACGACGACGACACAGGATTGGACCGCGAGAATCGTCCACGGAAAGTTGAAGGCGTCGGCCGAGAATACACGCTTGTTGGCCAGGGTGAGCGTGGTCGAGCAGAGCAGGTACGAGACTGCTGGTAGGACTGCATTGTCGAGAGGGGCTGCGACGACGGACGAGCGCGAGGTCGAGCAGGAGAGGGTGGGCGCGTTCATCTGGGCGACGCAGCGGGGGGCAGGCACGAGGGCAGGGGGATGGGGAAAGACGGCGGCATTACGTACAGCAACGTCACGGCGCCCAAGTCAGGTGCCCGTGTCGGACGGAAAAGGTCGTGGCGGACGCGAAGCAAGGTGCGGTATGGCTACAGGTGTAACTTCTGGCTGTTGTCGGTGCTTGAGGAGATGATGGATCAAGTCATTACACGTGTGAATCGCACGAGGCATACTGCATCGACAACAGCATCGACAACAGTATCGACAACAGCATCCTTGGTCTCACTGTAAAGAAGCGCATGGCTTACAGTGGTGCCCCTGCACTCCTCTCACCACAACTGGTTTTGCGGCCGACAACTCCACTCCAACGTTGCCGAGTCGTCCCCAGCACCGCAGCGGGCAGACCCGCACACCTCCCTCCCCATAGCAACACGATGGCGTTGCGATCTCGCGCTCGCGTCCTGCTGGACGCCGCAAAGCCCGATTCCGCCGTTGTCGAAGGCGGCCTGCGCGGCTTCATGATCCGCGTCCGCGAGCGCTTGTCCACCGGCAAGCTCCTGCGCCCGGATGTCGAGGATGATGTTCTGCGCAAGCCCGTATCCGAGGCCGCCTTCCGCTACCCGCCCCCAGGGTAAGTTGTCATCTTTCCCTCTCGCTCTCCGTCGCGCTCTCGGACCGACTCGTCGCCACCCGCACAAACAAAATCACTCACCCGTTTTGGGGAAACATGTACCAATCACTCGCTGCAGCGCACAACAGCCGCCCATTGTTCCGCAGGGGCCCTATTCGAACGTCTTCGATATCACGTATCACAGTCGCGATGCCCGTCGCCTCAACAAGCGCGAGCAACTCAACGTCGAAGATGCGCGCTCGGCTGGTCTCCCACCCACCCCAGGCAACCCGGCCAAGGCCACCTACCTCGGTCTCGCCGGTGATTTTGACCGGCAGGCTTAGAAAGAAAAGAAGAAAGCAAAAACACCACGCACTGTCGCGTCGTTTTTCCAGTATTTTTCGCTGTTTTACAAGCTTTTTCACTTTTTTTTTGTAACTCTCTCTTCTCAATCGGACGCCTCTCCGCCATCGAATTCAGGCTCACCCGTCTTCATCGACGCGGACGGCACCCCAGTCCGCGGTTTCCGTCGATGCCATGCCCGGCTGTTCTTCTTCAGCAACCTGCCCTGCCGAATCAGGTACGAACCATGCGATTGGATCTGCCGTCGTGACCGCCCGGGCAGCTCCTCCTGGAACAGTTTCCATTGGCATCCATGCTTCCCGTACAGCATCATGAAAGTATTTTCCTCATCCGCAGTCCACGCCGGTGCCCGCGTCCGCCGAATCTTGCTCTGCAACTCGCTGTGCGTGAATGCTGCCTCGTCCACCCCGCGGCTTCCAATGTCGTCGTACCGCGACATGTAGGCAACGCCACTGCCGCCACCATCACCTCCCGCTCCGTCGCTTGCAGTCCCGCCTGAGTAGCTCGACCAGCCGTCCTCGCCTTCCCCACTTAAAAACATACTTTCGTCAACAGCCTCAACCCTGTGTTTGAGGCCTGCATGTAGCCCAGTTGCACCGCCCCGCCCGTCAATCACATCGTCGTCGCCCATGTCCACGTCCCCGGGACCAGCCGATGCAATCTCGCCATCACGCAGACCGCCGGGACCGCCTCCGCCAACGTCGCCATCCGCACCGCCTTCGCCACCGCCACCGTCGTTTCCATCCCCCACCGCGTCGTCCCGGGTTGAGAGCTTGTGCTTAATGTTGATTTGAACGAGATCGTCCTCTCCCTCAAACAGCCCGACCAGCTGCGCGCGGTACTTTGTCAGCGCAACCTCACGACGATACAGCTCCTTCTTCTGCTTCCGTATCATACTTTTCATGTTAGAAGTCTGGCGCTTGTACCTTTCGAGCTCGATACGCAGCGTCCGGTTCTCCTCGAGCAGTTCAGTCCGACCGTCCTTCCCGCCCACTGGTCCGCCAACGCGGCGCCGTTGTTTTGGTGGGGACATCGGATCGATTAGCAGCTCACCCGTTGCGTCCGCTGCCAACGCGGCAGATGCCGCGCCACCGAACTTGCTCATTGTGCGTCGGATGCTACCCGCACCGCTCCCAACCACGCCGCCTCCGACCTCGTTGCCGCCTCCGCTGACGCCACTGACTCTGCCACCGCCGCCTCGTATCGTGCTGCCGACTGCTCCAACCCCTCCGCTCCGCGCTGCCGTACTGCCTGCCGCGTCCTGACTTGGCAACGGCTGCAGCGTACGCGTGACGAGCGCCGGACGGTTGGTATCGCGCTCGCCGTCATGGCGGTAGAGCGTACTGGTGCGGTCATCTTGCTGCTTCCGTGTGAGCGAATAGATTTCTGGGGGCGTTGGAAGTGGTCGTTTCCGCGAGCCGGTGTGTGGGCGGTATCGGTGATGATGATGATGATGATGATGATGTCCATTGGCATCCTTCAGTGACGTATCGTCCACCACAGCGGCTGATGGGGCGTTGGTGAGACGACCGGTGCGTGACACCTCGCCATGGATACGGGTGTCATTGTCGTAGTTTGGCGGGTGTTGGTGGTTGCGCTCTTGCTGTGAGCGGTCGTCTGAAGCGGGGGAACCGCGCTGATGCGGGTGAACAGGGCGGACAAGGGCGGATTGTTGTGTCGGTTGCTGCGGTGGCGGGGAAGGGGAGGGCTGCAGTTGTTGTGCGGGTGGTTGTTGCGCGGGTGGTTGTGGTTGTGTAGTCGGGGGTGCGGGGTGGTGAGAAGGTACAGGTTGTTGAGGGGATAGCGATTTGATCGATCGGGAGTGCGGTGGCGGGGGAGGTTGATGTGACGGGGCGAGGGGTTGGGATTGGGCTTGCTGTGGTCGCGGATGCTGCTGCTGCTTTTGGTGATGCTTCTGCTGGTCGTCGTGGTGATGACGGGGTTGCTGCGGCGTGTGGTGGGGCCTACGCTGATGCGAGGGTGGAAGCGGAGGGGCAGATGGGGAGGGTTGGCGATGGTGATGGGACTGGTGGTGGAGATTGTGCTGATGCTGAAGGTTGTGCTGATGATGATATTGCTGATGGTGATGGTGTTGGTTGTGGCTGTTGTGGTGCGGCGAGTGGTGGATTGCCGATGGATGTTGCAAGGAGGCTTGGGAGTCAGAGAGGTGGCGGTGGTGGCTGTGGGGGTGGGGGTGGCTCCGTTGGTGCAGCGAGTTGGACGGGGCGGTGGTCGGGGCCGAGTGCGGGTTTGTGTTTGTGTTTGTGTTTGTGTTTGTGTTTGTGTTTGTGTTTGTGTTTGTGTTTGTGTTTGCGTTTGCGTTTGCATTTGCGTTTGCGTTTGCGTTTGCGTTTGCGTTTGCGTTTGCGTTTGCGTCTGATTCTGCGTTTGTGTTCGCGTTCCCGTTCGCGTTTGCGTTTGCATTTGCGTGTGCGTTTGCGTGTGCGTGTGCGTGTGCGTGTGCATCTGTGTTTGCGTTTACGTTTGCGTTTTCGTCTGTTTTGGCGCTGGCATTTGCGATGTCAGTGTGGACGAGGTCTGCGAGTGAGGAAGCTCTTTGGTCAGGCGGGGATGCCGAGAAGGTGCGGTCTGGCATGGGCGTGTTGGTTGTGTTTTGGGTTGTGTTTTGAGTTGCGCTTTGAGGTGGGGATGCGGGGCGGTAGGCGGAGCGATGGGTGGGCGAGGAGTACTGCGTGATGGCCGAGTGCTTGTTCGAGGAGAGAGTCAGCGGTGGTACTCCATGGGGGTTCGCGGCGGGCTTTGGCGACTGCGAGCGCCGGTTGTCTGCGCCGACGGCGCTTGGATGCGTGTCGGTAATGATGGTTGGGGGTGATGGGGGGTTTAAAGCGGGGGAGAAAGTCGAAACCGTAGGGCAGGAAGGCGGTGTCGAGCAAGGAAGACCGCGCTGAGCGATAGGGCAGAGCGATAGGGACGGGCCCCGGGAGGGAACACGGTTGGGGAGGGTGAGGGAGGGCGCGATGGGGGAAGCAGAGAGATGCAGACAGGGAGAGAGAGAGGGAGCGAGAGAAAGTGGGAGCGAGAAAGAGAGGGAGAGAGAAAGAGAGGGGAGAGAGAAGGGGAGAGAGAGAGAAGGGGAGAGAGAAGAGCGAGGCGGAGGAGGGGCCAATCTGAGAGCGCGGTAGGATGGGATGGAGAATGCAGAATGAATATGAGAGCGGCGCGCGGGCAAACGCGGCCAAGCCGCCGTGGCACACCACAGGAAGGCGACGAACCGCCGTCGGAGCAAGTGTGCAAACTCGCGGTTGCAAAATGAAGGCGGAGCATCTGCCAATCAACGTTCGCCAAGTGTAGTATGGACATCCGTCGACCACCACCGGTGGATATTTCTGACAACGGAGGCGGAAAAACGCCTCTCGATGGGCGCCACGTCGCCATATCACATTCAACACGTGGCACGTGCGTTGCGCGTGCGGACGCGAGTGACGCCCGAGATCCGCCGAATAAATCATTGAATCATTGTACGCTGCGGGACAACCTAGCACAACCCGACATCCTCGCCAGCAACTCTGTCGACATTCACCGCCATTCGCTGCCATTGGCTCCCAATACGCCGCCATTTCATCCGGTAACCGGCACATCACTCCCGGTGCCGGGCGGTGACCGTCACTTTAGATATTTCCCCAACGGCTCGCTGTCCCGCCCGATCCGCCTCTGCCCGACCCCCTCTCGTCAGATATTTTAGTCGCTCCACAGTCGCTCCACAGTCGCTCCACTCCCGGCACTCGGCACCCTGTCTTACGTCTTACCACTCCTTCGACTTCCCCTATCCACGGTCGGTCGGGTGGGTCCGCTTCTCTTTCGAGTCCTGCAAAAGGGTTTACATCTTTGCTTTCTCCGTCTGCCACCTCACCGCAGTTCTTCGCTCGAGATATTAGTCCACCTGCGTCCTTGCCTTTCGCCTCTCATCGCCCCACAAGAGCTCCTCGGCTCGAGTTCACCGCGCATTCGCTCCCCGGTTCCGTGGTGACTACGTCAAGCGTTACCGTGCACGGCCATACGCCGCCTGCGTAGTCTCTGTCTGTGCCACTCGATTATCACAATTACGATGCCATACCGCGCACACGCACCCTCACGCTAACTTGCACCACACTTGAGCCAATATCGCATGTAACGTACACACACAAGTGTACAGATAACTAGTGCCAGTAGTTCCGACCGTTGTGCAAAATGAGCGCTTCCAACACCCCTGTGAAAGTCGGTAGACGTGATGTGAGAGATGGTGAAACAGAGAGAGAAAGGGGCGTATCCCCTCTCTCTCTCTTTCTCCTTCTCTCTCTCTATCCCTCTCTTTTACCGTACCTCTCTCGCGCTCATGGCACTCCGCACCTTGTGCCTCTCGCCTTCACCCGCGCCGTGTGTGTTGTGCACCGCCCCGCAGAGCGCGCCGATTGACGAAAAGCACACGGAGCGATACGAGATGAGAATGGCGCCGCCACCTCTTAGCGGTGAACTGTTGTGCCTACCGCGATGAGACACCGGCACACACCTGTCTCCCGACGACGACGGCGCTGCACACCCGCTCAACGGTTTTCTTCGTCGGCACCGCAACGCCAGCCTGTTCGGACCTCCTCAAACATGTGCGCAGATCACGACGCTCTCGCCATGGGCGCTTCATGAATTGAGAGAAACGGAGCAGACAGGCGTGTTGTAAGGGATGGCCGCCACGTGCTCCGCATCCGTGGCGGCGGAATCACGGTGTTGAAACGGAGGGAAAGTGTTGGGACGGAGTCGACAGTGCCGCTTCGAGGCTGCCGTGCGGCTGCTGATGCCCGCGGTCGTCAGCCAGTGTAGTACCTGTACTGTACCCGTGTAAATCAAAACCCTGACCGTTTCATACTCGCAAACCCTCTTACTCACGTTTACGTGCTTAACGAGTATGGCGCTGTGCTGCATGTTGCACTGGACAGGCTAACGGGGTCTGGATAACGAAACGCGGATGGTCATGGATGAAGAACCTCGTCTGCACAGTAACCGAATTCGATTGTTTCAGTATCCTGGCCCTACTGTACATCGCCCCCCCCCCCCCTACCTTACATACTGTACTACGGTATTGTACAGTGATCTGAATCGGACCAGTTTCTAAGCGTCACATGCGCCGCGCGACGCGCGGCTTCCTGCGACGCCCGATGGGTCTCGCTCCCGCTCGATTACGCGCTATGGTCATTGCTCGACTACTCTCCGGCTCAGCGCGTTTACGATTCTCGCCCTCCTCCGGGTCCGCTCAATTTTCCCGCCGTCCGCACCTCGTCCGCTCCTTTTGCGCCGATGCCCGCCCGCGCCGTGCCCCGCCCGGCGCGCGCCGCTCGCCGCAACGCGAGGCCGAGATCCGAGCGCGTAACAAGTCGCTAGCGGCCTGGGCCCTCGCCGTCGCATTGGGCCCAGTCGGTCTGTCCTACGCCTCTGTCCCGCTCTACCGGATTTTCTGCCAGGTCACTGGCTTCGGCGGCACGGTGAAAACGAAGACGGGCGAGGGCGGCAAGGACGACGACGAGACGGCCGGCTTCCTCACGCCGCTCGACCAGGTGACCGTCGTCGAAAACCGCCCGATCACCATCCGTTTCAACGCAGACCTGTCTGCCCGCGTGCCATGGCGTTTCACCCCGTTGCAGTCAGAGGTGGTCGTCTTGCCCGGCGAGACGGCCCTCGCCTTCTATCTTGCCGAGAATAACTCGGAAGCCCCCGTCACAGGCATTGCCACGTACAACGTCAGCCCGGCAAAAGCGGCCATCTACTTCAACAAGGTACAATGCTTCTGCTTTGACGAACAGCGCCTCAAGCCGGGCGAGGCTCTGGACATGCCTGTCTTTTTCTACATCGATCCGGAGTTTGCACACGATGATGACATGGCCGATGTCAAGGACATCATGTTGTCTTACACTTTTTTTAAAGCTGAAGACGTCACTCCAGAGCAACTTCAGAAGGCACAAGCGAACGCGCTCGGCCGTTAATTCTTTTGCTGTCGCCGACGACGTTAAATACGCTATCTACTTGTTTGTATGCTCGTCAAAAATCCCAGCTTAACTCTATGTATTATATTAGGTGTAGAAATACTGTACGGTGCTCAGAAGCATCCAAAAAGTTACCAACTCAGCTCGGGCGTCTTCTTCCCGACACTGGTCAATGCTCAGTTTGCAAAACATATGTCTCTGCATTCCCGATCATGGTGGTAGAGTGGTTACGCACTCATCCAACCTCTCTAGTAATAAACTCGCGTCGTGGTGCAGGGCCGCTGCTGCATCTTCTCGAAGTGCTCTCTCTAACGCGGCGTCAACGAGGACGCGGTGGAGTCTGTCTCTCAGGTGCGGGATTTTCATCTCCGAATTCAAGAGAGGGATTAATCGCACAGGATCAACTTTCCCGCCAGCAGGACTGTCCAATAATGCCGCCAGCGTGTCTGCATGCGTCCGAGCATGCTCGATCAGCCGCTCCCAAAGCACCGTATCACCATGGTCGGAGGCAAACTCGATGGCGGCGAAGGTGTCTCCGAGCTCGTCCAACAGAATGTTCATAGCAGAGTTCAAATCGCCCATAGCGGAAAGGATGTAAACTCGCTCTTTGGCGAACTGTCCGATCGCCTTACCTTTCGGACCTCCCATTTCCTGCAACGCTCTATCCAGTGAGTAGTGAGAGCTTGTTTTCAAGAAGTTGAACAGAGTCCCAGGCGGCCCGTGCTTGACATAAAGAGAGAGCATGAGGTTGTGATACTTTGGAGCATGGTCAGGGTCCGCCCTAAACACGGCATGTAGGTACATGAACATCCACTCCGTGTTGTTGATCTTCGTCAGAATTGGAACAACAGCTTCTGGAGGAAGAACCGTCTCCGGAGCCTTTGCGAGAGTTTCCGTCGCCGCAGCAGGGTCAATGCTGTACAGTCCTGCTATTGTGTCCTGAGACCGTACAGCCTCGTAGAGGTGATGAGAGCGGATGTATTCGTACACCTTGGGCGATTTCTCGCGAAGTAATAAGTTGAGAGTTTCGTCATG
>JAVCKV010289755.1:0-14567 GCA_032274145.1 Herpochondria borealis
GATCTTATCTTTTCAGAATTGGTGTCCAGCTCGTACGAGGATGGGTTGAAGTATGCCTCCGCCGGTTCCTCATCAGTAACCCCTTCTTTTCTTGGTATTTTTCTTTAATCAGCAACATCATCGCCATTTGCATTGCGTTCACGCTCTGAGTCGCATACTGTATGTGCACGGTCCGGCTCTGGTCGACCACGAGAAGTTCATCATCCATGATCGGATTGAAATGTTCGTGTCATCATTATCCTCGGTATGTTCCTCCTTGTTCTCAGATACAGTGCCTTGCGCACGCGTGCCCCATACGAAATTTACACGTAGCCTCCATCTCGGCCGAGCAGGATTTCGAGAAATTTCCTTTGAAACGTCTGACCGAAGGATTGTCTTTGTCTTCCCTCCCGCTGGATTTTTCCTTCCGGTCTTATTCTCCCTTCTAATGATAAATTATTATAATTTTTGAACGTTCTACGGGCGGCTGCGCACAATGTACGAAGGCATTCTCAAGTGGAGTGTTAATATATTCCCTCCCGTGTTAGCCTACCTTGATGGATTTAGAATAAACCGCTACTCCGTGCTACGAACCATAATTCCAGTGATTTTCGCTAACCAGTTTTATTTACCGTACGGTTGAAATTAAAGCTGTATCAGAAAATCTGAAACTACCGTACTTGTGTCTCTATTGAGATTACGCGGGCGGTACTTCTAACTTCAAAATGTACGCAACTTCTGCACAGGTGAAGTCAAGTTTAAAACACTCATCTATCTCGATCTACGGAGCTCCTAATCGCCTCAATATTTTCGCTTACGCGATGATGACCCGCAAGAAAATCAAATTGCGATCCTAACAGTACCTACCAGATGAGGGGGGGTAAATCTAGGTTCTCTTCCAAATGCCGTACATCCGATTCAGGCGGTAGCCGACAACATTTGAAGCAGTTCAATCGTATGATGGGAACTCTACCGCCCTGGCTTATAGCACCTTCATGTTCCATTCCCCGTACAGACACGTCGCCGAGCTATTAAGCTTCTAATCCCTTCCAAACCGAGTTGTGCGCACGCAGACTTTGAGCTGGAATTATTCGTCATGGAAGCTACCCGATAAAGAGGCAAAAGCTCTGAGAGAAGGCACATCTCGACGGGCGGCCACCGCCGCGCTTGTTACCATTTACGCGCAGCTTTCAGTCTGAGATGACATCCTCAATACGGCGGCGGACGCCGACAATGTCTCCACAACTTTCACGGGAACATCAGAACGGAAGAGCCATATGTGATGAACTACTAGCAGCCACCCTCCAAGCGAATGAGAACCAACGAACACGATCAACCCGTACGGGGACCATCTTCATTGGAGATGGAGTAAATACGAAGGCGCGTCCTCAGTACGGACCACAGGTTGAACTTTGAGACAACTTTCAACAATGCTGAGTTGATTGACGCACGCTTACGCGCCGTTCCGCTTTTTCCTTTTCATATGGGATGCATTCCTCACTACGACAGTATGCTCCCTCGTCCAAGGCTGGAAGGAAATTATGAAAGGTACGCTACCATGCCCATTAGAAGGTATGTGGAGCATTTGATTACAACCGACTACACAATTTTCAGGTATCTAGTCGACTATTTGTAGAATAATGTGTTGAAAAATACGCGGAAGCTTTCTGGGAAGTTTCAATCGATTTGGTGGATACCGGATATCTGGCAAAAGTTCTATGCTTGCGCGTATCAGTAACCGGCGGATCAATTTCTACAATCAAGTCCGCCCACATTCTTAATCCATTAATCAACACGGGTTTATTCAGCTCGATAAACGGGGCTGATATGTACAATTCCATGCATTTGGTGCTGTATTGCGGTATGTCTATTTAGTAACGCTTGCGCAGGATGCTTCACTGTCCATTACCGGCCTTTCGGGCCGACCTGCCACAAGGATGCATATATGGGTCTGCATAGCTCGCGCTTTCATACCCTCTTTTCATGTTTACCTTACTGCACCTCGTGCAGCCACCCGTTCTGATCCGCCCCATTGAGAACACCCTCACGGGTTCACGTAAGCAGCTTGCGCGGCATCCTCGATAAGGTACTATAGATCTCGCACAAAGTGGTACTTCGCACGCCGCTTAACGGCAGTTCCTCTACAATAAATAAATTTGGTAGCGACAGGTTTAATAAATCTCTGGAAATATTCTCAATCAACTCGAGTGTTCCAGTCCAAGCAACCTTTCAGACGGATTTTGGTCTGACTAAATACTCATCGTATCCCTGTGACTATGCAATTTTATTCTGCCAAGTGGCGCTGGATATTTAATTTGAAGTAGTCATCTGGAAAAACCGCGACTAGCCTCTTTCATGCGGTTTTCAAGCCGTATGGCTTATAATACCAAGAAAAGATAATGATTTTAATAAACCATTTTATGCTATCAGGAACCTTTCCGCGTTGGAGACAGGCAAACTTTCATCGGACGATCATTTAAGGAAATTTGAGATGTAGTACAATACTTTTAAGGGATAAAAGCTACTCCGTTTATCGTACCCAAAAATGGTTAGCCATAGAGAAATTGACATGTTCACGGCGATAAAAACCACGACCGAAGCCATGTTTACAATGCATTACATCAGGCGATTTGTCTACAAAAATCTGCGATTAATCCCTTTTTGCCACAAAATCCAAGCTCTAGGCTACTTTGCATGCATTTCCACTACAGATAGTAATTTTATTCTCTAGAATATTTTGCTTCGCTACGCTTTCCTTCCTATTTGAGGTACACTTCCCGCTTTAGATGCATCACGATTACCATGCGACAGACCAGCCCATCTGACCACCATATGTATGGGAGGCGGGTCAAGAATGGAACACTTTGGAGGAAAATTATATTAAATATGCCTAGGTTTATGCAATCTTGCTCATAAACATTCTGCCCGAATCAAAGTAGGAATAATTAAAAAGTAAAATATTCCTATATTAAGTGCATTTTAAATGTGCACTAAATGCAGAAGTATTTTTTGAATTTAAAAAGTAAAAGTCTTAAATCAATAAGAATATTTAAAATTCCAAAAAAATAGGTATATTCAGTTTTGAATTTAAAAAGTAAAATTGTTTAAACTTCTGTTTGGGGGACTTCAAAATAAAATACTCCTTCCTTAAATGCAAATTTAATTCAATTAAATTTGGAATATTTTATTTTTGAATTTAAAAAGAAAAAGTCTTTAAAAAGCTGCTCGGGTTACTGAAATTTAAAAAACAGATAAGATTGTAGTCGCCCTAGCAGTACAGTAAGTCCCTTTAATTTTTTAATGTTGGGTTTCTGTATTTAGATTTAATATATATTCATATATCGTCAAGTTCTCTTTGTCTGACGTACTTTATAGTTGTTGATACTAGCAATATAACACATAATTTACACTTAGTATAAGTTCAAGTGATACAAAATGTTTTTAGGTTATATTGTACTTTCAGTCTTGGAAAATAGACTCATTTCAAATATTATTACGAATGATTATATTTCTTTTTGGCAATCATAATTTCTGAGCCTTTTGCATGTATGGTTTAGAATTTTTGTTATTTTATTTTGAATATACCATACTTCAAAAATTAATAAATATTATCAGTTTTTCCAGTACTTAAATATGTTTGAAATTTAATTATTTTATTTTATTTTAGTGTAATTTTTGAATTTTATTGTTATTTTAGAAGCGTATCGTTTTGATATATATTTCAGTTATGACTTTTAAATCATTTTCTGTTCCAGATACACTTTATATATCATCAAGCTCATATGGGTTGTTTTATTGAAGGTTATTGCTTTTTTGTACTTTTTTTTAAAAAAATAATTTTGGAGCGGAAAAGTAGAGGCGTTTAACTGGATGAGATATTCTTGTATTTTCAGTCATTTTCTGTACATTCTGATTTTTTCAGTTTTCTGCTTTCAATCATTTGTTTATTTTCATAGTTGCCTTTATTACTTTTATAAATTTTGTATGTTCAAGAACATTTGTTGTTGTTGTATACTGTTGTTTTTTAAGTTTTTTTGGAACTTTTCTGGTTCCTTTGTTTAAAAAAATTGTTAAGGGTTACTTGAATTTCAATAATATGATTGAAAAGTTTTATCAATCTCAGATTAATTAATTTTTGACTAGAGAAAGCACTGCACTTGTTAACCGCACAAAATTGTTTTCATTTTTATGTGAGTGTGCTACTCATGAATTGTTTTCCTTTCACGGCAATTCCGAAAATTATAATGGACCTTGCCTGGAATTTCTACGTGGAGGCCGCTATGGCCTATTACTTTCGCGCTGCTCTGGCGGACAGATATGTTTCCCTTCTCTATTCAAGAGTTCATTAAAGGGTTTATTGCGTATCGGCAAGCGTCGCAAAGCATCTGAAGCTTGCCACGTTAGGGGTACAGGCTGATTTTGAATTCAGTGAGTGACTGTTCTCGGGGCCGCGGTGTAAATAGAGACCTGGCAATTTCGGCAAACGGCTATTTTATCATTCCGATATGATAGTCGGTGATGAAGAAGAATCTACACATCATGGACTCATTAACAGTCTCTCATAGTAATGTTTATATCACCAGTTGCTCATACGATCTTGCCAGGTGGGGATCATTGCAGGGCACAGAAGTGTAGAGCTTCTGGTGATAACATCACTGATTTGGGTTTTCTAAAAGTTACTACTCTTGCAAAAAGGATAGCGAATCGCTTGGATTTGCGCAACTAAATGACCACGGCTGTCAGTGTCCTTTCTGATTCATGATCGACCCGATTTTCCTGATTAAAGCCGAATTGCTCACAACTTCGGACATGTTCGCCGTTATGTTCGTTGAAACATGTCGGAAAACTCATCGAGCAAGAAAAGAAGACCCGGATTGTTGATGGTCGCTCCAGAGTGTCCTGAAGAGCTGTCAATATGCTCGTTGCATCGATCGCCAGGCACAAAGTACATACATGTACGCCCTCTGGTGGTGGCTGCACGTGTCGCGCGACTTTTTCTCAAGTGAGAGACTACGACTTGAGAAGGTGTTATGCCTTGCGAAGTGTTTATGTCGCTACACGCGAAATCTTCCATTTTGTCGGGAAATTTCTGCAAGACTTCCGAGATAGCATCGATGAAAAAGACCCATAGAGTGCATAGAAACGTTCCAAAAAAATCATTGCACAGAAACATGACGTTCGTCACGTGAAGGACATAACTACAGTATCAGCTACTAACCATCAACCGTTTTAATATTAAACTCAAAAGTAGTATTTCACAAGCAAATGTAGATTCATTTTTGTTTAAAAAATGTTTCTTAATAGAAATACATATCAAGCATGCAGCTTAATTCTTAGAACTTATTTTATTTTGTTCGAATCAATATGTCTCTGTATCAACTTTAGTTGTTTCGTTCCATAAATAAGTATAAAATCACAATTTTATTAATTTATATTACTGTAAACATGACATTTTTGTATTCAAGCGCATATTAAACATCAAACCAAGAGAAATATTTTCGAATCACTGCCTCATTTGACCGCAAAGAGATTGTAGGAGGGCCCTGGTTTTGTAGTAAGAATATGTATAGAGTTGCCAAATTACAAAAATGTTTAATGCTGATAAATGGAGGGTGGCAGATTGCAGAATTAAAGCGTTTAAGCGGTGACAGGGTCTTGGGGTTATTTGGGGGATTTGAGGATTTGGGGATTTGGGGATTTTACATTTTTATTTGCAAATCATAGTCATCCCCTACTTGGTTGAAATCTGCAAACGGCCATCGCCGAGATAGCGAAATGGCCCATCGCAAAAAAACACATTTATAGTTCGTTTCGAAAAGGGTATGTGTTTTTGCGAAATACAAAGAACTAGTAACATGATATTTCGTGATGGAAGTGGTAACATTTCTGCTTAAAATAAAAATAGTATTGGTCGTCGCGAATTGAAACGCAGCAGAGGGTAAAATAAGAGCATCTAGGTTGCTTGGCAAAATGGGTTAATTAAGAGGGGTCAAACTGAATGGTTGTTATACTCAATACCCGCGAAGAACGGAACGATTGGCATGTAACACACCGAGCGTCGGTACAACTAGAAAATCGAACCTTTTTTGGAAACTCAAATTCATATTCAAATGTCTCCTGCAGATCGTGTCCCTCTTTCTGTTAGGAGCAATGGAGCATCGCTTCATTTGGGGGCATGCTTTTTTATTTTTTTAATCTTGGTGTTTTACGAGGAGAACAAGATCGAACAGGCAGAGTGGAGAGGTGATGACAACGGGTGTTGCTCCCTCCCACGAAAGCGAGTAATGAAATGGGTTTTCAGGTGCATAGACGGAGAACATGACGAACCAAGAGGGATGGACACAGAGCAGTGCATGGCTATTCTGATGCACAGGTATGTAAAACTTCAACAGTAAATAACCGGGGAGGCTCGCGCAGACGATGACGTTCAGGTTGGTATACAGAGGCGGAGGGTGAGGGTGTGAAAGGCGAATCCCGTAGATGTGATGAGGGAATACAGCGGATCGAGATGGTATCTGCGAGGTACTGTTACCAACGGTACAAGTACAGTTACAAGAAAAAAGGCCAGGACCGCAGTGCATCCGGAGCAAGACAGCGCGGCTATCGCAAATGTCTGTCAAGTGCGGTCGCATGCACACACCTCCGCACGGTTGTGGAAAACAGTTATGTTGGCATGCACGGAGGGTTTGCACAGGGGGAAATGGAAGTGAGATTGCGATGAGTTGATCATTAAATGTCAAAAAGTAGTTGCTTGTAATGGGCAGGTGGGGTGTCTGACACGGATGGAGATCGGGAGCATGGCGATCTCCCACGGAAGCACAGAACCAGGTGCAGTACGACGAAGCTGCAAAGAAGCATCGAAGAAGTTATGAAGAGATGCTACGAAGGTCCGCGGTGGTGGGTTTAGATGTGTGTGAGTGCAGCAGATGTGGTGGTGTTGGTGTTGTGCTGGCAGCACATCGACATGCACGAAATGTGTGCTTTTGTGCTTTGTGGTTGTGTGTACCCCTGTGTGTTTTGTGTTTTGTGTGTGTGGTGTGTGTGGTGTGTGTGGTGTGTGTGGTATGTGCCATGTGGGAGACAGGTGTTAACGTCGCTGGAGCCGGGTCGTTTCAATGGCGAAGGCGGGCGACCAGTCGGAAGCGAGGGTTGTGATTACTTTTAATTGCCGCAGTTCGTTTTATTACTGATTGCGTGATGTGGGAAGACCAACCTCGGACACTTGGCATGTGAACATAGTTAATTTTTAAAATTTTCGCGTGGTTACGGGTACGTTCCGGTTTGTTTGGAAAATTAAATTAAATTAGTAATTATTCTTTCCGATAGCAACGAAATTTGTAGAGCACTGTACATACAGTAAACGCCTCAATTCAAAATTTCGGCCGTGCTGGACATGTCGCGCAACAAAACAAACGCATGTCATTCGCCACCTCGGGCCCACCTTCCCCAGCTCCCTCAGAGAGTCTCTCTCTCTCTCTCTCCGCCTCCGCCGCCGTCGTCGTCCATCCCCTCCCCTTGCCCAAAACGCCATCCCCCATCACTGAAACCCCCCATCGACTGCTTCGTGGCGTTTGCACCGGTCGTACGCGCCCGATCTAACTCAACTGTCCATCGGCCCACGTGGCGTCCTCCGCTCGTCTCCCAGAGTGTCCGACACCGCCGCCGTGTGCGCCCGTCGCCCGACCGCCTTCGCCGCTTGTACTCTCGTCGCGCACGCACGCATGCACACACGCACACACGCACACACGCACACACGCACACACGCACGCACGCACATGCACACGTACGTACCGCAGGTCGGTGGTCCTCCGATGCATTCTCGGCGGCGAAACTTTTTCCCGTTGCCCGATCCTGCCGATGGGAAAGCACGAACCCTCTCCTGTCCTTCTGCTCTTCCCTCTGCTCTCCTCTCTCTCTCTCTCCACGTGCTTCGATACATTTTAAAAGCATCGCCTCAGTGTTGCATCCGAACTTGTGCTCATCATTCTCCCCTCTTCCGCAGTATCCGCCCCGTGCTCGTGCTCCTCATCACACTTGTGATACAGACCGACGGCCTCTGCTCTTCTGCTCTTTCTCCCATTGCTCTCTTCGTCCGCAGTGATTCTCTTGCCTCCTTTCTCCTTCCTCTTCATCTTCCTCTCGCCCGCCCTGTCACCCTGCCCTTTCTTTCACCTTGCTTCGCGTCCTCCCTCCTCGAACCACACACACGCAAGAATCCGACATGACGATTCCACATACCGCCACGTCGCGGGCTGCGCGTCAACAACGCCCTTCCGTCCCCTCTGTCGCAGCGTATTCTCCCTTCCCACGCCTAGTCCTCGTCCTCGTCCTCGTCTTCACCCTCTCCCTCTCCCTCTCCTCCCTTCTGCCAACCGCGGCTGCCCACTCCCAGCTATCCTGGCCGCAGTCGACCGCCCCGATGACCTGCCGCATGGGCGGCGAGTCGCGCTCCGGCGTGAGCAACTGCGCCGGTCCGTGCGATCTACGGGCGATCCGCGGCGGCTACGCGCCACACGGCTCTGCGCGCAACCCGGCAGCCTACTACAAACGTGGCCAATATACGAAGATAAAGTACCAGCGCAACAACCACGGCCCCGGCGGTTTCAACCGGCTCACCCTCGTCCCGGTTTCCAAGATGATGGACAAGTCTGCGCACGCGCAAAACGCCTTCTTCTTCTCCTGTTGGGGCGCCAAGCCGGTCCGTGCCTCCGGGCGCGACACCTACGCCGACAAGTACGGGTACAGCATCGTGGGCAACGACGGCGACGAGCATGGGCATGGGAAAGCGTTCTACGAAACTACCGTGCGCATCCCGCAGTGCGTACCTGACGGCGATTACATTCTGGGGTGGGTGTGGTTTGGCGGGATTGGATCGCCGGTCGAGGGCAATCATCCGACGCGTCCGAAGCCGTACGGCTTTTTCGCAGACTACTGGTCTTGTTCGTTTGTCCGGGTGTCCGGCGGTGGGGCGGTGAAGGAGAGATGTCCTGTCGTGTTCAAAAACGATATGAGCCAGTATTCGAGCAAGGGGTGCATGGCCGCGAACGATCGGCCAGGCGTCTGTGTCTGGGAACCGTGCAAGCGCCACGGACACTACCAGAAACCCGCGCCGTTCAAGAACGGCCGACAGCCCTCCGTCTACTCATGGATGTATGGCGCAGGCGGCGGCGGGAAAAGGAGATACCCAAGGAAGCAGGCGCCCAAGCCGAAGAAGAAGAAGAAGAACGGGAGGTGGGTATCGCCGACCGCTCGCAACTCGTGTGAATGTCTCGCACAGGGGAAGTCGTGCTCGAAGTGGGTGGCTCGGAAAACGCGTGGGAAATGTCGCGCTTTCGTCGGTCGGTGGCGACAGTGGTCCACCTGTCGGCGTGAATGCTGCGATTATTGCAGAGTGCGCGACGTCCGCAAGCGCGAGGGCGCGTGCTGGCGGCGCGGCGTGCGCGAAGTCTGCGGCTGGCAGTGGTGACCAAGCGTGAAAAGAGTGAGAGAGAGAGAGAGAGAGAGAGAGAGGGAGGGAGGGGAAGAGGTGGAACGTGTGTTTCGCTAACACGCGCTCTGCACTGCTGCCTACGCTACTTTTGTTCCATGAAGGGGTCACCGCCTGTATCATCCCAGACGAGACGAAAGACGTTCCCTTCGTCTCTCAGCGTGTCCGGGAATGGAGAATCGTAGGTTTTAGAACGTCCTTCGCCCGCCCGCCCAACGCACCTCCTCGTCCTGCCAATAGTTGTGAGATTGATGTTGTACTGGACGCGGAATTGTACAGATAATGAGTAAAGTGTCAGTGCGTCGTTGCACAGATTGAATTGAGCTGTTTGTAGACGCGCACGATTTGGAAAACGTTTGGACAGCGAGAGGAGGGGCTCCTGTTCTGGAATGTGCAGATGGGTCGTTTTCCATTGGGGTTAGCGAGAAAATGTGAATACTGTTCAATTTTTTTATTCGCTTTACACAACTTTATTGCACTCGACTTTCACTTTCAATTCAGATGGCCCGGAAGAAACATTATGTAGCACAGATACCGAAGGGTCCCGCAACACGTACGAAACTCGTATTTCTCCGCCACATAATTTGTATTGTAACAAATTGAATTTAAATCGTATTTACGAAACCCCTTCACGTAGGTGACAACAGCACTCACTCCCGGGGCACGCATGCCGATAAGAAAGGACCTGAATTGTCTTTTTATTTTTATTCAACATTAACATATTGAATTGCAACGCCAGATGTTGCCAATTTCAACTATACATTTTTTGTTTACTCTGAAGCTAACTGGCACCATGTTCTTATTTACAAACAGTTTTTCATTTCCATTCTCCTCGCAGCTTAAATGGTGGTAGTTGCTATTCTTTTCTTGACTAAATACTCAGGTTACACATCCTAATGTATCATCTGGTCTCCATATTTATACAGTTAACCAATATATGTGTAACGAACACATAAATGCCTACTGTATGAATGACGTATGCTTTTGATATGTGGCGCGTATAATTGAGGTTACTCTACTGTAATGGTTACAGTACATGGCGGCGGAGTGGCACGGATCTATGTTGGTGCTCGACGTGCCCGCCGAAAATATTAATTTCGTGTTTTAATTTAAATTCCCATTTTTTTTTATTAAGAGCATGTATGTTCGTGTTCTGGGGAGCTCGGTGAAAAAATTTTAGAATTGCGCAGTGGATAGTGTTTGACAGACGCTGCGGGCCTACCGGTGGCGATCTAGTTTTCATGTACAGTAGGCATACAGCGTGTGAGTGATGACGCCAATTGTACTGTGCACAGCCAATGAGGGGCAATTGTACGTGGCGCCGGCTGTAGGTTGAGTTTTTCTATTGGCCGGGCCTACACCTTGTTTTGCGCTACAAATTAAATTGGTGACTGTACGTGACTGCTCAAGTTGAACCCTAGTTTTGAAGCTAAAATTGCTCTTCAACTTGAGCGCTCAACCAATATATTTATGTTCCGAGCCCCATCTGTGCATTGTCGTACTGATCAAACTCATAATATGTAGTCAATTTGAGCATGAACATACATGCTCTAATATTGTGGATTATATTAAATTTTATCTGTCTTGTCTAGATTCTACCGCAGAATGACTTTTGTATAAAATGTTCATAGAACAAACCATGCAGCATTTGAAAATAGGAATTAATTTTATATACTATGAAAATATCATTTATCCTCAAACAGAAATTTCCATTTTCTTTTGAGATTGGTTGGTTATTGTCCGCCACGGGCGTCACAGTCGGCCAGGTACGACAAGACGTGGAACAAACAGGTGTTCCGTAAATAATATTTAAATTAAATCGAAGCTTTTGATTTTTCGAATAAATAATCAACTTTTGAAAAATTTTCATTAATTTAATACAGTGCAACAATTATTCGCGAATTAGAAAGGTTTCAAAAGTTAAATCAATGGTTGACATTGCAAAAAACTAATTTATTTGAATTTAATGGCAAGTAATTTACTTGCAAACTATTTTTTTATTTTTATCTGGCTCATACGTTTTCTACAACATATTGTTGATGTCTAAGAGCATGTCTATTCGTGCTCACGGAATGTGAGCAAAATTGTGTGTGTTTGTTCAAAGGGGCAGAATACAGTCCTACAGTGCCGAAGCAGGCCAACTGGTGGTGATCATCTTGGCAAGTACAGAGTATGTACAGAACAATATATAGTTGTGTGCATAGCCAATCACATAGATCGTCATTTATACGCATACGATGCGTGCCGTCTTCTAGACGGCGCATTGTCAAACAGTACTTCAAGTATTTTTCATCGGGTGCATCGCAGAATGAAAACCACTTAATATTAAATTGGCACTGGTCAAATTGGAGATCAGTTTTGCAGCTGAAACTGATCTTCAACTTGATCGCTCAAACTGAAAAATATGATAATGTTTCGAGGACCACCAGGCCCACTGTACGCTGATCCAATACATTAAACATGCACATGTTGAGAACGAATAGAAATGCTCTAACAGTCGAGAGGCGTGAGGTAAATTAGTGCTGGCGCGCTCGGAAAACTCCACTACACCAAGACACTCTAGAGAGACTGGACGCGCTACCCTGTAAGCTGAAGAAGAATAGCGGTAGAGGGATAGAGGAGGTAGAACTGTGGGACGCGCGAGGGTATACACGAAGGACGAGCAGCCGGCGTAAAGTTGCCTTCGGCTGTTGGTGTCTCTCTGCGTCTCAATGTTTCGCTTTGTCGTACTTCTCCGGTTTGGAGGAGTCGGCCGCACTACAGTCTTTGTATAATAACATTTTGAGTGTGTGATGCGCTTTTACATCTAATATGTAACAGCACAGCTACAAAAACTAGATACTGTTGGTTTCTTCTAGTAACCGCCTCTATGTCAGTTACCTATTCTAATTATAGAGATAGTGTGGTAATTGAAACTGAACAACTCTCAACGTCGCTTCAACTTGTAGCTCCCATGGAATTGTACCCATAGCAATTCTGGTAGATGTCATGGCCGTGTAAGTTTTCGTTGTACACGATCTAGTGTGTACCTGTGGATGGTACTGCGCGCAGCATCTGACACAGGACTGTATCCCGGAACTCCCATTGGGAGTATGAGGGTTTCATTTATCTTACGATAATTTATTCAGATCATAGTTGCACCCAAGTCTAAAGCTAATAATTTAGTACATTACTAATGGTGCCGTAACCCTTACTTTTTTCTTTCCATAAGTTCAAGTCATTTAATTCCTGCTTAAATGCTGAAATTGGATAGGAAACTCAACAGTGTTTCAAACTGCTCCCACGTCAGGTTAGCTTTCATTGCCCACAGAAGTTACGGGTGAAAAATTTGAACAACGGTTAATATAAAGGCATAGGTGGCGCTGTACTAAAAGTAATTTTCCCGTGCATGAAGAAGTGTACAGGTATCAGATGGCGCCTAAAATTATTTTGTTAATCGTTCGCATTAAAAATCATGGGCTTGTTTATCGGAAGCTAGTTATTCATAATTAACGACAAAATGCACGTTTGAAAGTCGTCGTTTTGCGGTTGGAGGCGAATTTTCACCCTCTTCATATTCTTTATGGATTGCAGGGTATTTGATGAAATGTGCCGGGAAAATGGAGCTGCAACGATGTATGCCATTCGAGAAGCCTCTTGCCCGGAAAGCTTGAATGTAACACCTGTTTTCATGGCTTACTTTGTGAAGTCGGAAACTGAAACAGCCATAAAGCCGGAACCGTAGATCTTCGCGCTTGTGAAAAACTGGGAAAGGTCTGAATACACTAGGGAACTGAAGTATGACGTGATTGTTTCGGCTTTCCAAAATTTCATGGCTGCCAATAGACCTTTTACAGCTTTGGGATTTAGAATCTTGCTTGGTGCTTTTACAACCATAGTAGACGCCAGTTTAATATGTAGAAGACTTTTTACGTTTATTGCATTGAATACCGCCTGGATTTGGTTTGGGAATGAATGAGGTGAACTGTTGATGTACCAGCTTGCGAAAGCTGGGTTTCCAGTAATTACATATATGGCGTAGTAAGCTGCGTGATGAAAATTATGTGCCTCATCCGTGCCCGGCGGTACGCGCCACTCGATATTGCGGCGTCCCACCCCGTGTAAATCTCGCATGAGTACAGGATACAGGATATTAGCATGTTCCTTGACAATGTCGCCTGTTGGAATGGGAGATTGATGAAGCAGAATTGCCTCAACGTAACAGCGCAACAGCGGTTTGGAAACAATCTGGACACACTCCGAATCGATCTCACACCAAACAAACATTCGTGGTTTATGTAGTACCAGACAGGCCTTGGCTACAGCGAACCTTTCTCTGAAAAAGTCCACAGCTAAGTCCCCAGGTTTCGTATACTGCGCAATCAACTCTGCAAGGAGAGGTATGGACTTATGTTCCGGGTGCAGCATACAAAGAGAACTTTTTTACACACGCGGCCGGTACAAAACTTCTTCAGGAAGCATAAAGGCAGGTACCTCGGCCATCACATTGAAATAATGTGGGTAAGTGTCCTTGGTGAAACCATGGGCGTTGTACTCAACAGTGTGTTGATCTTGAACCGTTCCATTCGGTTTCCAGAAGTGGATGTCCTCTCATACGCATTGGTGTGGCCGAGGGACTTGTGCCTCCTTGAAGAAAAAGTGCCTTGTCTCCGTACATAGACCTGTCCAGTTTCCTCTGCCATATAGATTTGGTCCTTACGAAATCTGCGACTGTAGCTTTGCCGTTGCTTTGCTGGTGGTCCATAATTTCTGTAACAAAAAAATGGTTGATACCAGTCGGTGAACTGATGAGACGAGCAGAAAAGAACTCTATGTACTCCTGGTGCTAGTACCTTGTCGATGCACTTGACAACTTCTGGCATCTCTGAAACTGGAAGGTAGTCGTGTGACGAGAAAGGGAGATTGATAGAAATGCGTGTCATGAACGGGGTGTGTGCAATGAAGAACCATGCCGTGTACATCAGAGTTTGGCCTTCCCTCTCTTCATTCTTTTCAATGATGTAGCCACAACCCCAGTTGAATGCTTTAACATACTTACGCATGTCCTTCTCAACAATGTTGAGAAGGACATGCGTAAGTATGTTAACGCATTCAAATGCGG
>JAVCKV010289866.1:0-14562 GCA_032274145.1 Herpochondria borealis
GCAGCTAAGAGGAAGCGCAGGTACAGAAATCCAACCCGGTCGCGACCGTCGATGCCGAGATGGAAGAGCTAGTTACTCTCTACCCTGCAGCTGTTCGTCTTGCTCGCTTGGTGCCGAGCGCCCTAATGGTATTTAAACTGCATAAAAATCCGATGCGCCGGAAAACGGCGCACCTAACGAAGAAGATGTCTTGGTCTTCCGGGTATTTGGAGGGCTATAAGTCGCCATTTCGTAATTAACGGATCGCTTGCCCGGTCTTTTCGCCCCTCTCTCCAGCCACGCCGCTTACCACATAAAGGTGACACGGCTGGGTGACATCTACGAGCGGGTCTTCGGGTGGGGGCGCAGGCGATACCGTGCGATGGCGCAGCACTCCCGTGGTTTGTGTGGCTCCGGCGCGGGGCCATTACGGCGCGCTTGAGAGGGCGTCTTCGAGAAGCGGACATCAACTACTATGGTACGCGGAGGGAAGAGGGATGTATTGTGGAGAGAATGATACAGTTTTTCGAGAGATATAGAGTGCGTGAACGCTGAAACTCTGAGAGAACTCGAATAGAAGAGGCGTGACCGCGAAGAGGCGCGCCGTGCGCACCTGCGCGCCGATGATGTCGAGGCGTGCGCTTAGTAGGCCGAGCAGCGCGGCATGCGCCGCTAAATTGAGGAAGACGATGGTGATGATTACTACCATCAGCCGCCTCCGCGGCGGTTGTGGAAAAAGGACCACAACAGGCCCGGCGGTGAAAGTCGAGACGGTGGTGGAAGCGGATACGGAGGTTTTTTTCTTAATGGAGTTCTATGTAATGGAGTTCTAACACCGCAGGGTAGTGATAGAGTGGTACCGTTGGTAGAAGAAGGAGGGTTTTTTGGGGGTGAACGTGTGTGTGTGTGAGGGTTCCCATTCTTCACACGGGCCAATATTGGTTGATTAAGGCGGGATTCATTTATCTGTGGGCGCGCATTGATTGGGGCGCGCCGTCGTTATTGATGACTCGTGTGTTGGTGTACTCCTCGACGGTGGCGGGTGCCAACTTTCCCAGCGCCATCACATTGCTTGACGCATCTTTCATCCATGCGCGTGCGATCCATGCAAAAATGATAGCGTGTGCCTCTTCATATCCCTATCTTGGTTAACCGCCCCTCTTACTCCACTCCCTTGTATATCACTGTACATCCAAACGGTAGTACCAAAATTTCCAGGGACTGTGAAGTGCCTCGCAAAATCCCACGGGTGCGCGACCCTTTTCGCGCCCTTAACTCCAATTGTACCCCTGCGAAAATACTCTTCTGTTTTCCGATTTCATCACGAATTAGGCCACGGTGTTGCGCCTTCAGGGCCCCATAGCTAAATCCATACTCGAGAATTCTCAATGTATAGCGACGACGCGATACGAACGAAAAATGAGAAATAGAACGAAATAAGTACATGAAGAAGGGATGTCGCGACTTTTGGGCAATTTGGAACACCGCAAAGTGCCCCCAATTCTAATTTTCAGAGCAGCGGCACAAAAAAAGCTGGAAACTCGGCGACTGCACCCAATTCAAGACCCGATGCCTCGTCGAGGGGCGCTACTGCTCGCCACGCTTCCGGCGTCGAATGGACGCGCAGTCCTTCATGGCTCGGAGTGAAAGGTATCTCGAAACGAATTCTTTAGGGATATATGTGAGTGGTTCCCAAGTCGGCTGATAGTCACCAGCCCAGTCGATCTTGAATTTGAGGTAGCCGTCGTCCCTCTTGCGATAGTCGAAAATGTTCTTCATCACCCAGATTGGACCAGTCGTGACCTTGTCGTCCAAAGCAATGGTTTTAGCCGGGTGATTGTGGGAAGTTTCGTTGAAGATAGCGGATTTTTGGGGCACAGGATTGTACATCTTTTTCTGTTCCAGGTTTCCTGCCTGGACGGGAAAGTGAAATATCCGCAGGAAGCGGTAGAGAAGTGATGAGAGCAGGGAAATTTGGGGGACCTACGGCTCGCGAGGGTTCTGAAGAATCAGCACCCCGTCTTGATACTCAAAGAAAAATATATTTGGTGCCGACTTGCGTCACCACAATTGTTTTGCAGAATGCAACTATATTTTGTTCTTCAAGAATCTTCTCACGTGTGATGGGTATTAGGAGGTCCGTGGCCTTTTTTATTCATCCCGGAGTCTCTCTTTCGCTTGAGGTGACCGGCATGCAAGATTTCTCTTACATCGACGATCAGATCCCATTCTTCATCGTGGTAATATTCGTGCTAATATGGTAGAGGCTTAAAAGATGTCTTATTACATGTCCTCTCTGCATGTTATTCTACAACGCTCTTGGAGCGGACGAGCCGCTTCGTTGTGGGAATTTAATGGTGAGAAGTCTATTATCTTTCATCTTTTGTTTCCAATGAGGGAGCAGAACTCGAGGTTCGTGCGCCCGGGGCGCCATGATGAGTTGTCTTAGGCGCGGAATATTTTCGCTCCATATTTTCTGCTACCTTGGCCTTCTTCGCTAGATGTATGGCGTCCTGGAAAAAAAGGAAGATGGAGTCAACCGTGGTCGGCTTCCCCTGACAGAAGGCTTTTCGATCGTCTTCCATCTCCAGCTGTTCGTCTTCTTCGGTAAGCAAGAAGGGATACATTGACTAGGGGACTTGGTGGACTCGTACCGGTCGGTACAATATCTCGTAGTCAAATGCATTCATGCGAATTCGCCATCGCATGAGGCGTCCTGTCTGATCATTCAGCATCATAATTCGAAGGATAGAATTGTTTTATATCCACACTGTGAAGTAAGATCCTTCCAAGTATGAGCGAAGCGAAAGAATTCACCAGACGAACGGAAAGCACTCCCGATCTGTCACATAATAACCAATCTGCTTCTTACTCAAGGTATTGGAGAAGTAACAAAAGGTTCACCACTCCGTCGGCTTCTCTTCATACTGCTGCTGAATAAATACCATGCAAACTTCTTATTGGCTTGCGTTGCAATAGATCATGTACGGCCAGCCTTGCCTGGGAAAGGCCATAATCGGATCATTGACTAGATTTTACTGTAACGTCTCAAAGGATTTCTGCTGGTCCTTTTTCGGTACGATCAGCTGGTCCCAGTCCGTCTAGCTGCCTTTATTCAATCTCTCTGAGAAGGGTGTGGAGATTTTCGCATACTTTTTCACGAATTGCCGGTAAAACTTGCAGGCTCCCAAGAAGCACTTAATTTGCGTGGGTTTCAGAGGAAATGTGGCCTTCTTGATCTATCCGACCGTCTTCGCATCGCGGTAGATGCTCATGATCCTTGGACGGATTATATTTCTAATATATTCCACCTCGCGCTTGAATAAGAATCAATTTATCATCTTAAACTTGATATCGGCATGCTGCAGCAGGTCCTGAAAAGTATCAAGGGTGATACAGATGTTCGTCGCGGTTCTGCGAAAAGAAAATGATATCGTCGAGATAAATAAGGTATACATGCCACTGTACTCTGGAGAGGCTGATTTCTAATGTTCGCTGAAATGTTGACGGCGCACTTCGCAAGCCAAAAGGCATCAAAATGTAGCGGTACAGGCCTACATGGCTTGAAAAAGTGTCTTTACTCGTTCTGTTTCGTCAATCGGGATATGGCAGTACCCCTAAAGAGCATTGAGCTTCGAGAAGATTTTGGCATTGCGAAAGAAATCGATGCAATCATCCATCCTCGGGAGTGGGTGAATTTCCGGTACTTTGGCTGTGTTCAATTGACGAAATTCAACGCAGAAGAGCATGGTTCCGTCCTTTTTAGGCGCCAATAGTGTCCGTATTTCCCAATCTGCCTGTGCTGGCTCAACGACGCCAGCCTTGAGCTCGTACTACATTTGCGCTCGTAAGTGGTTGTGCTTCTCTGGGACGACTCGATAGGGATTTTGAGGAACTTGGATGCGGTTCAGGCTTAAAATCAGTCTGATTTTCAGTTGCGTGAACTGTGCCAAGCTTTTCGGAGAACATGGGTTTGTGTTTGGCAAGTAGATACATGACTTGGAAGCGAAAATATCTTTCCTCGATGAGGTACAGATCAATTTTATCGCGCCAAGTGCGACTGTCGAACATAAAAAAATACAGTCTAAGCCCCTTCCTCAGTCTATTGCGTTGCCTTCGAAGCATCAGAAGAACCATGTGGCTTCGGAATTTCCTCCACCATCTTGAATTCCATCTTATATCACTTGGGATGCGAAACTTCATCGTCTAATGAATTTGAGGACGCATAATTTTGAACGGTGGGCTTCTCGGGTGAAGATCGCAGCTGTGGCTCGAATGTCTGAGCCGAACCATTAGCGGCAGGATCTTCCACGGCTGTGGTGGAAGATGTGGAGGTTGTGAGGCAAACGGCGTGATGGTCCTCTTCACTGAACGGTTGTTCGGCGAGGGATAAGGATATGTAAGATTATGTGACGAAATCGTAGGTCGGAGGGAACATATCCAGCAGAGTAAACAGATCGTGCATTGTTCCACTCGACAAGGAGAAGTATAGGGTAGTTGTCCGAAAATCGTAATTATCTTTATGGTGAAAAAATAATCTCTCCTCTACACTTTCTGTCAAGCGAATAGGTGTGAGGGGGACAGGTAGCTATCGCGTACCATCCCTACCTACTATCTTTCCGAACAGCTGCCTTCTAAAGATTTCGAAATTTCCGAATGATCATACCTGATCATGGCAACTGGTTCAGTGGCCCCCGGGGGAAGCACTTTGGGTGCTGGTAGGGCCGAGGTTGTGCGGATGCAATTAGTTTCGTCAAGGGCTGATCCTGGATTCTATACCCACAACCAAACCCGCGACCGCCTCCGTGTGCGGGGAAGTGACCAAGGCTTCGGATACCACCGTCGGGGTGAGGACCAGGGGACACAACTTCTCCTTTCATACGCACTAGCATCTTCTTTAACCACTCTCTCAATGAGTTAATCACCCGAATCTGCTGCAGGTAGTAGCAGTAAGAAAAGAAGATGCGCTGAAGCAATGAGAACCTTGGGCATGAGAAGGTGCTTTGCCACAAGTCGCGAAAACTCCAGCATGAGAGCTGCCAGTAATCCTCGAGGATCACGGAGATCGCTTGGATCAGCTGCTCGAAGTTCAAGTTTGGAACTTCGGTCATCATTCGCATGATTGAATCAGGATTCAACTTGGTGGGAGAGATGCGCTTTGTCCGGGATCACGTAGATTTGATCCAAGCACAGAAATTAGCCAACAACATTGACGGGATGGTGGGACTGACTGTGGTTCTCGCGTTCGCATTCCGTCGGGGCCGTCGTGCTCGTTGTCCTTGATGGACAACGGGGCCCAGGACAAATGACTGAAGAGATGTTCATCATCTTCGAAGAGTTTTCAGACATCTTGCGAATCGATTTGGGCGTCGAGCTCTATGCAGCGGAAAGCTCTTGGACCTGAAAACGCTGGGACTTTTCTTCCCTAATTGCGAGCTGAAGAAGCTTGGCGATGATTTCCCTTTCGTTTCGGGAAAGTTTATTCACTAATTTGGTTTTAATGCGCTCACGGATGGACTTGCTCATCTCCTTCAAAGCCAAGTTGATCATCTATATAGGCGAAATTATCTCGTGGTACGCCTTTTGTATTGTACTGCAGGCGAAAGAGGAAATCCTTGAACGTATCCTTCGGGCGCTGACGAAATTTCATCACCTCTTTGTTCGCCGGAAGCACCAAGCGACGTGTTGGGGCAGCTCTAAACGCTGCAAATTTTCAAGTTCTTCTCCTTTTTTCGTTCCCTTCCGTAAACTGATTTCCTTAAAGACTTACTTTCGCAACTGGTACTTGACCACGAACTTATTGTATGAAGGAAGCAAGTCACTGTCTGGTTCGAAGGGTTTGGAAATATCTTCGCCATAGACGTACAAGAAGCCGATAAGAGAAGTATATAACGAGAGTTTTGAAGTATCTCCGGCTGAAACAACTAAGACACATGTCCGTGTTTAGAGGTCGTGCAGGATTTCTTGTGCATAAAAGGCGCGTCTGAGTATCTTGATACTACGCATGAATCCCTTGCTGATTTTCTTTGAGCTTTTTAATACTAATATGATGAAAATGATGTATTAAATTACAGTATACCTACATAGGGCACTTTGACGCAGCGAGGTAGCTAAATTGGGGATTAAGATTCGGGGAACTAAGTCAAGTTATTTCGTAGTATTCCCCAAATTTATGTATAGGGTTTGATCTATTGTGGCCCCCTTTTGCGAAAAGAAACATGGTACGCACCATTGAATTTTTACGGGGCATGGACCGCTTTTGACCGCCCGTATTCATCAGTTGATCTGCGTATTGCCGGAATCTCACGTTGTACCCAGCTATACAATAGCTGGCTTAGCATAATATAGAATAGTAGTCTACTATGTTTCCGTACGTACGTAGTTTTTACCCCTACTATATTATTTTTTCTGAAAGAAGAGTACAGAAGATTTGACTAAACGTTTGGCAGCCTCTTTCTTTAGTACTTTAGATTTTTGTCGCGTCCCATCGCGAAAGGATAGAATAAACTATAAAAAAATTCCCGAGCTTTCTTCCCTTTGATTGCGGAGCTCCGCGTACCTCTCCTTATTCCTCTGCGCCTCGGCCGTTTCCTTTAGGTGCACAGTATTTATCCCTTCCTTTCCTAAACGCACGCGCGCTGTTCCCTGTTATCGTCTCTGTAGCCAGTGAGATCCACGCCGCATTTCTTTTTCCCACGCGCGCTCCGCGCTGACTTTGGTATCCAAATCTATTTTCCCAGAAGCCAGTGAGCTTTTCTAACTGTTTATATTCCCCGTCGCGAGTGATTGTGACATACTGTTGCGTCCGTCCCGTGCTCGCGCGTGCCGCAGATCAATATATTTCTGTCTCAGGTATTCTTTAACTTATCTCACTCTAAAAGTTACAATATCTGCCTGGGTATACATATTTTTACGTAAGTGTATATCTGTCTATATCCGGAAGCCACTTTTCGGAAAGAAAGCCAAGGTTTCCACGTAGGATAGGCTACACGAGTGTTTTACTTTAGAGTCCTGTAGTAGGCGCCGAAAGCTCGGGGAGCGTGCGTACAAAGTACGTAAGGGCATGGTAGAGCTACATAGTGGGGCAGTCGGGAGCTGGCTGTGGAGGAGCTCAACACGTGTTTACGAGGGCGGCGGGCGTGTTTAAGAGCATCTCTGCGTTTTTTCCGATTCAGCTTCACGGTGCCCTAGCCACTCGCTTCGTAATGGGAAGGAAAGATAGGCTGGAAAAGGAAAGGAAAGGAAAAAACAAGCAGGGAAAACCGTACCTAAAAAAGGCTGCGGTTAGATCTCAACTTGGTACCGAGAACTTACCTTTTCGTCCTTCTACTAAGCCTTCGCTCTAAAGCGACTTCTTAAGTACTACGGACCGGCTAGATTAGACGGCGGGCGGATATCCAACCAGGGATATCCATGGCCAATCACTCACGTGCCAAGCACACGCACCCACAGGGGCATACCATGTCCGACCATCTTGACAAATATTACAACTATAGGGCCTTGAACCGGATAGCGCAGTTCTCACTTAAACCCAGACGTACCCACCGGGTCCAAAGACCCGTGTTCATGAAATCGCATCGCAGCACAGCCTAGCCATACACTTCCGTCACAAAAATCATAACGAGCGAAAATAGCGTACACTTTGGTGGTCATACAGTATTACAGTGCATAAAAGGTCCTTACAGTTTTCATGCACTCACACTCTGGGATGTACTGTACGCGACACGGCGCAGGTCCGCCATGTTGGCCAAAGTGTAGTTGTACGTAAAACATGAAACGATGAGGGATCCATTCACGGCGTGGGTACAGCGATAGTCAGATAATGTACTCCGACCAGTATTCACAGCGCACACCGAACTTGTAGTGGGGGGTTTATTTAGTGAGTGTATGAGAAAGAACTGCAATTTTTTTCATGTAGGACCTCCCCTGTTAGGGACACTAAAACCCCCTATTCAAACGGAACTATTCGCGCCTACATGCGACTGCTGAATAAATAGACGTCCAACTTACCGACCTAATTCCCCTCGCGTGCCAAACTTTGTTTTCTTGTAGGTACGTTTCCCCCTACCCGTCTCGGATTGCGAGCCTTGGTGGAGCCCCGTCTTCTCCGATCTTATTAACTGGTCGCGCGCAGGCGACATATCCTGCATCACCAGATCCGGCTCTAGCGAGTGAGCTGCCAGTGCTTTTTTCCTAACGCGCGAGCTCGTCGTTTTCCGTTGTCCTTTTTGCGAGCGCCTCGTACGTTCAACTGAACTCCTTTTCAAGTTCTCTATTATCTGTTTCGTCTCACAGCCCTCTACCTAATTTCCAAAGGAAAATTTACCATCTACCGTCTACGGTAGCAATCCTAGAAATTAATAAATGAAATTTTCACTGGATCAACTGTCTCTAGTACGAACTACAGTGCCCTTTACATTACTCTTCTTATGTATTTACTCCATTTTGAGTGTGTGATAGTACAAGTTGTCCTCCAAATCAGAATCATAACTTCTTATTCTTCTAGGAAACTGCTCAAACCACTAAACACTAATTACTCTTTTAAAACTGTTGTACATCCGCTCTTTTCGACCTCTCTAAATATAAATAGAACCGTAAACCTCCTCCTTGCTTAGTAAAACAGCAAGCCAGCCTTCGCGGGACGGCAAGTCGTAGTTGTCCCAGAGGTCTACTTCGTGGGTTATGTAAAGGCACAGTACAGTACGAGAGGTAGCTGTGACCACATAAGAGGAACAGCTAGCCTCCATCACGTAAAGAACTTCCAAAACCGGATGGTGATGGATCTGGACCGTATCATCAAGGAACTGCACGAGAAAACGTTTCCGATCTCATGGACCAATATAAAGAGCCGTTCGATGCAGATTTACCAGGCCTGCAAGGAGATGGGCGACCCCCATTAAGCTTAGGAAGCCCTGTTCCTCGCCAAACATTGAATACTACTGTTCACGGTAACCAGAAGCCTCATACATGGGGACTTGAACCAATAGAAGAAGCTTTAGAGAGATTTTTTGCAGAGCCCACTAGAAACGTATATAAGCAGACGGACCCCTGGTATCTCCGTGACGAGAATCTTATCCTCACCGCCTTTCCAGGACCGACTCCAGCGGCTCAGCAATGCATGGTTTCTAACACTGGAGTAATCCCGGCCATCCACCATCGGTTCCCAAGAACAAAATATTACGCGCCGGTAGCTTTTGGTCGCGCGCGTACAGAAACTGGCGAGGAGAGGTAGAGTTACGTAAAAGGCTGGCAATACGCAAGCTGGTAAGGAGATATAATCGTTTGTGCAAGGGCTATAATGCACTTCGCTTGGTGCGAGCTTTGAATTTAAGCAATGCAGATAGCTACCCTGTTGAGGTTTTCAAGATTTAGTTCCTCAGTTTTGGAGTGCCGAATTTATTATGTAACCGAACTGAGTATTTTTACTACTCGCAATTGCTTCTACTGCCCATGTTGGTCACGAAAAGTCTCTATAAACAGTACCATGTTGCGCGGTTTCTTGTCGTGAAGAAAACCGCAAGATGTCTGCCAGAAGTCCGCAGGAAAACCGCATGGTTTCGGCACGACGCAAAGGTGTGCAGTTCCGGCAACAATGTCCGGACAGCCCATTGTGCGTCAGCAGAGTTGAAACATCCTTTTGGAAGAGTGGACCTGATGAGAACAGTGGCCGAAGACGGGCGCATCAGTCTCGAGATGAGCACGACCATATTGGACATACAAATTAATTATTAAATTAATTATAGACCAGATAGTTGCGTCAAATATGAACATAACAGACTTTTCATTTGAACACACCCGCTAGAAATGGAGCAAGAAAATAGGAGGCTTCAAGAAATAAAACACGCAAAGACCATGGACACCCGTACTAGAAAAGATTGGTAGCTCAAAACATTATGTTGGAACTTTCTTTCCACACTTTTCCAGTCCGTCGCTCGGGTAAGAGACGTATTAAGTACTTCAAGACCTGACGAGATTAGGCGTCGGGCGGAGTTCCAGCCAGGGGTAAAACAGGGTCAATCACTGATGTCGTACGCACGCTCGCCTGCAGAGGCGCGCAATGTGCCGTCGTCTTTCACGATATAAAAATAAACGGCCTTTCACCAGCCCCGTACGCGTCCCGCCTTGCGAAGTGGTCAAGCATGCGTCGCTTTTGTGGTCATGCATGTCACTGAGTTCCCGTTATTTCCTCTTTTGCAGTTGTAGTTAGAATGTCCATCGAGAATAGAATAGACTATCAACTGAGTCTTCCTTGTTTTATTTTTCGTCGCTCGGCTTCTCTCTATGCAGATGAAGCTTAAAGTGATCTTGCATCTTCCCTTTTTCTGTTCGGCACGCGGGCGTAGATTTCGAGTCGCGACGCTCATCAAGATTTTTTCGTCGCGTTTCAATAATGATGCTCAAAGCTCACTTACCAACACGCCAGATCGCACTTTTGCTTTTCAATCTGGTTCGGCCCCACCCTTTCGCGCCGCGCATTCTATGTCTTTCCCTTGTGCGATGCGTTGAGTCGGAACGGATTCTCTTGTCACGTCATGCAGCAGCTGCGTGAATTTCTCTACTTGCCCGATGTTCTTCTCACCCTGTGCATTTGTCTCGTCGTCCTCACTTCGTGCAGGAACTGCGCAAATTAATCTACCAGTGTTATTTCAGTTGTATGTGCTGGTGCGTCTGTCATAACAGCACCATCCAATAAGGCACCCTCTTCATAGAACTTACGACGCCCCGTCCTCGCCGTTTCGCGCCGCAATTGAACGACCAGTATTAGGAGCGCCTCGTACGGATATTATTAATACAGTGGTCGGTCGGGCTACTGTACTTCCATATCATCTGATGACTCAAACCTTGCCGGATGGACCGTGACACGGGGGTCCATATATGGCTTGTGTAAGCCACTTCGCTATACCCGGCTGTATTCCCCTTGGCAGGCACAACTTTTGAGGACAGCTTCCCCCTCTGTACCTGGACTACTGTAGTCGACTATAAGCCCTTCCAGCTCCTCGTTTTAGTGCAACCTCTCTATTTCTGGTTTCTATACAGTATTAGATGCTTACAGTACTCGATGTGTTGACTCTGGATAGTCATATAATCCGAGAAACGCTCCTGGACGTGTGGGGTATCCGATCTTACCGGATGTACAGTGAATAGTCTCCAAAAATATTCCCTCGAGTAACGCCGGGCTAGCTACCGAGACTACGACAGGCGCCCTCTTCGAAAAATCGTACGACTCCACTAGCCACTTTACCAAAATAATTTTCGTTCGTTATTGGATCCAGATCATGCCATGGCCGACTTCCTCGTCTGGCCTGAACTTCGCGTCTTTTTTCATCTTTTTCTCCCTACGGCCTTCCAGCAGAGGCCCTGTAGAAAATTGTAGTGCAGACGCGCCGTTATCGATTTGCATAGAATAATTCGCGGCCGACTTCGTGCCTCGCACGGAGCGGCCTTCCCACTCATGGTAAGTTTTGCTCCGCTTTTTTGAATTTGGAGAAGTACGAGCCGTCAGGAACGGGAATTCTGTTCCTTCACAAAGGAAGTAATCGAAGTAATCGACGATCTTTTTTTCCGTTTAGAGCAAGGCTTTGTCGTACGATTCAGCCATTCATGCAGACTTTCCGCGTTGAAAAGTAACTGCGCGATTCCAGCGCAGGAGGAACGAACCGAATACTGTTCCAATTTATTGCTCGTCGCTGCCGAGCTCTTTGGAACTTTTTAAGACTGATCCACCATTGGCAGGTTTCGCAAAAACTGAGCGACTTCAAGGCCGTTCGAATCTTACAAAGATTTCACTAGCTTCCTGGTAGGACTGAATGAATCGCTCAGTATCGCTCAACGCGCCACTTCCGCTCAGGTCGAGCGCACTAATACAAGCGATAATTCGCGGAACAAGTCCCAGAGCCGGTGATTGTCATATACACCCAACAGCAGGAAAGCGGCAATGCGTGCGGACCACTCGGTCCAAAATACTACGCACGACTATGAATTAAGATCCAGCAGGGTGACGCAAAAGAGCGTCACGACGCTGGGCAACTCCTCATTGCAGCCGCGGGGGAACCTCCATCTCCTGCTAATCCGCGCCAATAAAAACTTCTAGCGCTTGTTTTTTATGGCAATAATCTCCGCGTGTTCATGTGGGACGATGTACGCGGTCAGACTGTTCAACCGGCGCTCTTTCAGCGCGTTCTGCGCAAATCTCTCCATACTCTGCATACGCAGATAGCGGAACCCAAGCTAAAGCACGGATCGCTTGATAAAAAACCGTATTGAAGCACGATGAACCGGCCTGCCCAATCGTGCAAGACACAACAAGGGACATCTTTGGCCACCTCAGCACCGTAGCGCAGTGCCCACTAGTCTAAATTTGGCGCGGCTTCCATCCAGGCATACCAGCTGTACCGCTTCAAGTGGTGGTAAACCAGACGCACATGCGCACGTCGAGCGTTTTTCACCGCGTGGTGTCTCGCTCTCTAGCGCTCGTGGTCAAATACTGACCAGATGTAGCGCCACAGGAGCGTTTTGAGCGCCCACACCCAGAAAAACCCAGGAAATATGCCATCCTGTATATAAATGCTGATCAACACCCGGTCTTGAATAAAGGTTCTGTTAAACCACGGCTCACGTAAGTGATTGGCCACGGCGCCGTCGCTCTCACTCTCGTTAAGCCCGTATAAATGGACCGGCGCAGGGAATTTCACACGCGCCAAGGCGCAGTTTTCCTCCGTCGTCCGATCAAAGGTCGGCTGGAAGTTGGTTTAGACCTCCGCTTCAGAAACAGCGCAACAAACCGGTCGTTCCGCCTTCGTCGGCCGCTACCACATCCACTCCAAAAAAAGGCACCAGCGGCAACACCTGCGGCCCTGGTCCATTCTTCACGCCACCAGTGGGCGGTACCGCCGACATGTAGTGTAAATTCAGCGTCACGGCGCCTTGCTTCTCACGGAATTCCTTAGGGACCAAAGAAGCGGTTATGATTGCATTGGTCATAGCACGCGCCAAATTAACAGGTGAAATTTCAGCTGCACAGGGCTCGGCGCTCATCGGAGTTTCCGCACACATTGCGCCTTGGCGCTATATCGGAGCCGTCATTCGCGACGAAGAGCTATCGCAGTGCAGGATGTGTTGTAACGCCCAAAAACACCGGTGAACCGGGAGATGAGACGCACCGCAGTAGAGCGCGAAGGTGAGCCAGGAAAGGTGTACTTGCGTACGCTTTTAATTCCCTAGAGAGGGTACGGCTGGTCCGACGTAGATGACCCCGAAAGGTAATCAATTACCGCTACTACGGAGGGCCTTACACACACTTGTAGTGTCGACTCGGCAACGAAGTGCGCCGAGAAGGTACTAGCGGTTCCGGATTTTGAGACACAGAGAAAATAAGGGCAGTGGAGAATTGTGTAGAGACGCCCAGGCGTAGTCCTATTGGGACTTGAACCGTGTTCTGTGTTGCCACGAACTTCCGCGCGACGAGGCGGATGACCCAGCGATACTGTAGGATCGCTAAGCGGGGGTGCCGTAAATACGGAGTAGCACTTGGGGACTTGATAAAGCTTCGGGTTGTAAGGACGGCTTATCGGGAAGAGGGGTGCCGAGTATCCGGAAGGTCTTCGCTTGAACGAACTTCCCAACCCAAACGTGGGATAGTTTAAAAATGGGGGTCCTCCGCGGGGAGCGGCCGTTGGTACTTTCACGTTTTTAGTTTTATTCCACGTGAGCGGTCTTGACGAAGGAGGGCCGGAGGGTGATACCGGAAGGCTGTCCACGACACGTGGGTCACTTTCCGGGGGACCAGGGCGCGATTCGAAGAGCTTGAACCGTACAACGGGAATCCGGAAAACACACGAGGGACCAGAAGCTCTCGTCGAAGGTGAGACAAAAGGTGCGGTTTATTTCCGGCGAGTTGGCGCGCTCCGCGCCGACTAAATACTATCCGCAAACGCGGTACTCTGCTACCGTATTTATCGGGTAAGTGGGAATGTACCGCTTAAAAAGAATATAGCCCAATCCACCGGCGGAGTTTCATACTCACTGAGGTGCAAGCTCCGCTGGCCGACTAAATATCACAAATGGTGGCGGCGTACAACATTTCTACCGTTAATCACGGAAATTAAAAACGAAAATAGGAAACGCTGAATACCGCAGCGCAACGCGGGGCCAAGCGACGTACAGTAAAAGGCAGGGGAATATCAGCACGAAACGCGGTCGAGTACCGTAGAAATGTCCCACCGCGGGCGTCGTACAGCGGTGCACTTACAGTGCCGTGCGGCGGATGCCGGTACAGCCTTGCACGTACAGTGCCGTGCGGCCGATGAAAGTACAGAAGTGAGATGGGGGTGGTACTGTACGGTAGCGTACAGTGGAAACAGGGGAGTTCGGAACGAAAAAACAGAAAATCCGTAAATACGAAACAACCGTATTTCATGACACAGGACCTCACCGAACCACACCAAACTGGCGTCGAATTATCGCGCAAAGCGATCGTTCGCGATGGAGATGGGACAGATAGTTCAGGGCGTGATGGACTCATGTTTAAAAGGATAATAATTGAGATGGATAATTCATGCGCGTACCTGAAACGGGAAGCGCAGG
>JAVCKV010289976.1:0-14560 GCA_032274145.1 Herpochondria borealis
GGACCGGATGTAAACTCACCGCGATTCCATCGATGCTCACTTCCTCGCGTCCGTACGGCCACGTTCCCCCCTTTTTATGTGTTGTTCTGGGGTGGTTTCCAGCGCTTCAGAGTGGAGGAACACTACGCCAGACGACACCCGTTCGGTCACACGTGTCCGACTTCCCAGTTAGCGCCGGCATCCCACCCCGCATTAAGCCCTACCACTCTGTCCCCTTGTGTGTGCGCGACGGGAGTAAGCTACCATGCCGCACCAAACAGCCGCTAGCTCGCATCCGTCACCGGTTCGAAATGACGGTGATGAGAGGGCATCGCGTCACCGTGAACTGGGAGGACATTGTCTTATTTCGCTCGAACGGGAGATGGAACGGCCTGTTCCGTGACAACCACGGTCAGGTGGGACGCTTCGAGGATGGCCTGAACTTCAGCACGACCTCTAACCCTCAGCGAGCCGCGTGAAGAGGGCGAAGATGATGGTGGAAAATTTGTGCCAGAGGGGCTGTCGGTACCATCGCTCTTAAGCATGCAGTCATTTTCACGAGCTCTAAAGTATCTGCGCCGCCGTCCGGCAGCGCGGCTAAACAACTCCAACCGCCGGGTGATCGAACGCCTCCAAATCCTCATCGGCGCCGAGTTTGCGTGGGTCTTGGTGCATGCGTGGCCCTTGGAGCGCTATGGGAACCGGCGTATGGCCGTCCTCCGTATGTACGGAATCAAGTTCATCAAGAGGCACATCCCTCGAGGTGAACGGTCCGTCCCTCTATCCGGTCGGTCGTGGGTCAACTCGGGTATAGCGCCTCAATGAATCGCACGCGCGGTATACAACGGCTTCTAGACACAGCGCCTGTAATTGAACGCGCTGCGCCCAACGCGGTACGTCCCGCTCGAGTCGCTGGGTGAGCCCGACCCAGGGATCCGCAGACCGCTGCCGTGGACGCACCTCTGCATCGCCTCGGGGGGCGGTGTCCTGCTTTGTCCGAAGAAATTCCACGGGCGGCGCAGCCCCATGGCCCGGTGCGTGTCCCACAGCCGCATCCAAATCCACCTACACCCCCGACCCCCCTCCGCCGGATGTGGTGCCGACGGAAAGCCGAGGCGGCGCCAGTCAAAGTAAAAGTAAAATGACAAGGCAAGAAGGGAATTGGAGAAGTTTTGCTATCCGGCGCGACGCGTAAAAGACCAGCGACGCGTCAAGTGCCACGTGCCGCGTCGGACGCAGCGGATGGTTCGGCCAGTTATAGGGCTTGGGTGCCGTTGAGGTCCGTGCCGGCTTCTTCCAAACTGCTTGAAGATATGCGCAGGCTCATCATGCGAGTAATTCTCACTCTCGCGTCTGCAACCGCCGCTGCAAAAGCGACTTCGGCTGCTGCCTCCGCCCTGTCGGGTAGTAGTGATCCTCCTGGTGCGTCTTATTCTTTGTTGCTGCCTCAAGTGCCCACCGGAGTGCCGGCAGCGGCAACAGAATCCACTGAATCGACTGCGCAGGCGGTTTTGTCTTTCTAATCGTTCCCTGTCCGTGTCGAAGTCGCACCTGAGGTGCGATGTGATGGGCAAGGCACAGTAACAGATAGTGCGCGCACGGTCACTGTGACTCCTGATGTCACGGCCTCGGTGGTTGCGCCAAGATCGGTATCGCGGTCACCGCAGGTGGTGGTGAACGTGAATGCCACAGGTGGGGCTGGCGCCGCCAATGTAACCAGGGATCGTGCTGTCGTTGAACCGAGGGTTGATTCACGACCGGAGAACGAGAGAGGCGCTTCGGCGCCTCTTCAGATGTAAGTCGACCCGGACCCTTTTACCGTGCGCGTGCTGTCGATCACCCGCCCAAACGCCTCAGTGAAAACTTTTCCCAGGTTGGGGCGACGTGGGTGGCCATGGACGACGTCCTAGAGCAGCCACCCGACCTTCGAACTCCTCTGGACTCCTTGGTTAGCCAGTGGAAGGCCAGCACACTCATGCGGGAGGTTCTGCAGTGCGTGGCCGGGTAGGCTCGTCGCCATAATCCCGACGACAAAAGGTCCCGAGGAAACCGGGCCGGCAAATGAGTCGCTTTCGCTCGGGCCACCCGTGTCGAAGGCCGGCAGGCTAGGGTGATAACCCTGCAGGACAGGGTGGCAAAACTCGAACGCGACAAACGTCTTTTGACGATGGAACGGGACAATGCACTTATTCGGGGAAGTGGCTCGCCTCGTGGCCTTCTTTGGGTCGCGAGGATGATGAAGGGGGAGGGGATCGTGGACGAAAGATCCGGCATTGGCGGGAACGCGTGTAGTAGTGGACGAGGAAGTAGCGGTAGTTAATCAATAAAGACACAGAAGTCGCGCCTGTCGGCGCGAAGTGCCGTCCTTTGAGTTTCCCTCATATCTCCATGTCCATTTTATCGTAATCGAGTCCCTGTGGAATGCGAGTAACCTTTTCGAGATAATGCCTAGTCGGACAACACGGATTTTTTATCCAAGTGGTGAAACGGGTCATCACTGTGGAGGCTACAACCGTAATATCGGCTGTTAGAAGTTTCACTTGCAGTGTAACTTACCAGGATTTATGATTGGAATTGGAGTGAGATGTATCACTGTGGAAGGATCAAGTTTAACCAGATTTACCCTCGTCCTGTTTCGAAGTGTAGCTCAGTTAATCTGTAGATTTAAATATCCTTAGTGGAGCCCATATCCAGAACCACGCGATTATTAACGCTAGCTGAAACAACCTCTCCTTGTTGATAGGTGTTGTTTAGATTCATTCGGTTTGCATTTAAGCAACCGAGGGAAAGCTATTCCTCGCGCTCGAATAAATTATAAGTACATCCTGAAACCCCGCTCCGTTACTACTTAAAAACTACAACTAAGATAACCCTCTTCTTCGCAGAAGCCGCACGATCATCCAAAACGCCCGCGTCGTACATGCCAGTCTTGTTAAATAACACTGCCATTTTTCGAGACTCAGCGGTTTCATCATCTATCTGCTGCGTTCTGCGCTCGTGGCTATCGTCTAACAGTCTAGTTCGATAAATATGGGCACAGATCACGGACCCAGAACCGGAGCAGTTAGACCATCGATTCTTTCCGCCACGGAAGTTCACAGTGCGAATAGAAATTCTTGCAAAGCCGTTCTTGTTTGGGCACGAAAGAGAACTTCAGGTTGTTCTGGTGTACTCAAGCTGAAATTTTGATACTGACTCTGAACGAATTTTCATTACGTGGAGAACTGAGAATCAAGCATAATCCGCTCATATTCAGTCCTGTGACCCTGTGCTAACGAAATAATGCAAGCAGTTTTCCTTTAACAGAATAAAACCGAATAATCAATTAAGAGCAATGTCTGCATCGTGCGAAAGGCTCGTTCGAGTGAATATAAAAGAATCCCTTGGCTTTTTCGGTAGTTGGATAGTAGGATGCCACAAGATTGCAAAGAGTATCGGATCCATACGGATCTTTAATGAGGAGAAGGTTAAAGGAAGACAGTTTCGGCAGTGTTAGTGAGCTGTGTGGACTTTTGTTTGGCCAGTACATGGAGGACATCATCTTCGATGTATCAGAGACTTTTGACTTCAACAAACAATACGTGGGATCGAATAGGTTTTCTCCTGGTATTCGTAACGTCCAAAATTTCTGGGATAAGAATCATGTTCTACATTTATCGTCATGGTTTGTGCTGAGTCCACGGCTCTCGCTCTCAAAAAAAAATCCTCACTAATTTTCAAGTGTTTCCGCGTTTCGTCTATTACGATGATAGATGCATTCTCGTCCGATCAGTATTGACTAGAGCACCATGGTTGCTTCACTGTTCCAAGTTTTATAGATCTATTACACTTCAAGATCCATACATACTGTAAGATGTACGACACAGAACCTCATCATAAAATGGATGCAGACCGCATATCGAAAGCAGAATCTATCATATCTCGGATTGAAAAAGCCGTTCTATACATAAGATACTTGAAGTGAGACAAGTGAACCCTATTCTTGAACATCTGATTCCTGATACTAACTATCGCAACACTACATCGAACGAAATATGCTTTTTGGAACCTCGAGGATTCAGATTTGTCGGAATTCCTCAAGGAGGACATGGAATGCTCTTGCGCGAGTTTTATCTACAGTTGCTTTTATTAAATTTGAAGAAAGAGACGCAATGGATTATACCGTCATTAGAACGGAACAACCTCCTCACTTCCAACAATCTAGTATCCAGAGTATGCCGTAACAAACATCCGATGAGAATGGGGATGAAACCTTTATCCACAGTGATTCATATATGTTCATTTCAGCTGCGCAGCAAGTGGAATTGAGAAAATTATGATGCTAATAACAATAAGGTTTAGCACTCGCCAAGTAACAGAACAATACTGTGCCATGAATGCTCTTTTCTCGCTCTTTCGCTTTTACTAGGTTTGTTTCTCTTTCTGCAACGTTCTCGTACTCTCACGTCATTTGTCATTATCTTCAGTTATTCTGCATCGTTTTAAAGAGGTTCTTGCTGTTGAAGAACTCGATTTAGTTGCATGCTTCCTTGATTCCCCGATTTCCACTGTCCCCGACCGTACGTCTTCGAGTTGAGAATGGATGCCACAGACTTCAACTTCGAATGTTGCCTCTTTATCTGCACCCCGACCCCTCCCACCTTTCCATATTTATTTTTGTACGCAAAATCACAATTGTCTTGAGTAGGACATGAATTTTATTTAATTTGAATAAACAATTTTTAAAATTGTACCCTTTTTTGTTATATTTTTATGTCTCCTTCCACAACCTAAACATGTTATTCTCGCCGTAGCTTCGTAAGAACCACTCGGGCCGATGGGAATCAATGTTATCTGCGATCACTCTTCACTGCATTCAATGCCACCCGCACCCCTCCGGACAAAGCGAGCCACCTCAACGACCGTATTTCACTTCATTCCCTCATCTCTTCTCCCCTTTGTGCGTCTTACCTTCAAATAAATCTTACAATCCAACCATGCTAGATAAAGACTGACAAGCACACCACCACATCCTATTGTAACAGACAACTTTTATCCGGAAATTTGAGAACTTGAACCGATAGGTTTATCCCTGGCTCGCGCTTCAGATGTGCTGCGAATCATGCGCACTATGTTCATTTTTCTACATGAAATTCAAGTAAAAAAACTAGCAGCCATATCACACGTGCTACTTGAAACAGATGCATATCAAAACAGCCACAGCATGAAGGACCTCCATATCATTTTTTCCACAATATCTCGAGACACGGTGGAAAGTTCGGTTCTTCTTTTTCGAGCCGGCGAATTGATCGGGCTCATCTAAAAGTTTTGTATAGTACATCTTGCTTCATCCAATGCCGTACACGGAGAAGCAAAAGCTTCAACAATCGCAATTCATCACCCCAAATAGCTGCTTTCAAAACGTTCCCTCAATGAAATGAGCAGCCTCCGTTTGTTAAGTAATTAAAACTTTTCAGTATTGTATCCTTGAAAGATTCACAAAAATATCCGAAGCAATGGTATTCGCATCGCTCCATTAAATAGCAACAAATTTCACTTACATGAAAATTTGATCGCGTGGATGCAGGAGTTCTTCTTCACACAGGAAAATATTGTGGTATCAACCATATATCCTCAAATCATGTTTAAGGATACCTACACTCCTTTTTCCCCAGATTGGTACAAGGGTGACCTTGATTTAGAACAAGGTTACATTTTCCGGTTTTCAGTTATTCTTATCACTCCGTGGCGTCACGTTCGAGACAAAGACGGCGATTACAATATATGAATCACAATTTCTGCATTCCATGAATACAAAGAGGTTTTTTGTACAAAATTGTTAAACTACATTTTTACCACGCTTCATATTTGCATTAAAGATATTTACTTACGTTCAGTGGCGTTTATCACGCCAACATGCAGAAGATCGTATGTTCAAGTAAATAATACGTTTTTACCGTAGATATAAACGGTCCTCAGTATACCACGAGCAAAGTGAATAAACATTATGATGCATCCAATACAATGAGAATTGATGAAGAATATGCCACTGATAAACCACAACCAGATCCTTCCGTTCCATTTCATGGTGTCACAGAAGCGCAACTGATGTTATATGAAGACGAATATGAGTTTTACGACAATAAAGATCCAGTTTGACTTGAGTCAGAAGACGCACCGTAGAGAACTTTTTGCAACGTTGTTTCCAGTTGTATTAAATACAATAGTGATTTTTAGCATCATTCACAGCTTTTTCTGATGTGTATTATTGAGATGCATTATTAATTGTACTAATTGGTTTTAAATTTTTATTAATCCATTTCGGCACGAGCCATTGCAACGGCAGGATGAAAAGGCCTGGAGAAAAAGTAACTTGGATGATTTCCCTCCCGTTTCTCGGGCAGTAAGTTTCCAGAATATTTCATTGTATGATTCAATTTGATTCAACGTTTGATTCAACGTTTACAATCTTCGTGTCTTCATGCATGCATGCACCCCGCCGCATGCAGTGGTTGGCCATATCCCGATGCATTCAATTATTTGTCAATGCACCTCAAACCGCGGTGCATGGCCATGCAGGGCCGTGTTTATGACCTCTCAGGCCGCCTTCAGAGGTCTTTCATGTAGTACGACGGTGCGGCCTTGGTCTGCTTGGCTGCCTGGGGATTCTACGCGTGGGTCGTTCCTTTCTGCATCCGCCCCGCTCGCCATGCCGACGCGGCCTAGCGCAGGTGGGGCGATGCTGTGGTACATTACGAAAATTCTGTATTACAGTCGCTACAACGAAGCGCAGTCAGTGTCCGTCCGGGGGTGGGGGGACGGATGCGTGAAGGGGTGGGAAGGGCGACGAAGTTCACGAGGAGTGTGGCCGCACCAGGACGTTACTGTACATGGCGCGGGAATACAGTGCAAATGTTAATACCATCATTTGTGGATAAATGATGCATGCAACCAATACCCAAAAAAATATTGATTGCCAACGACCAATGATTTACGAATTAATTACCATGTGCACGTGGTCTTCTAATTTCAGCACCATTTTCGCAACATGGGCACCGGCAAGCAAGCACAAATGCAGGAGCCGTCATTACTTTACACTGACAGGGTATTATTCCTGCTTTGATTGTTGGTATGGTGACTGCAATGAATAGGTCGGTTCCGGTTTTGATAAGAACAGGAGCGATCCAATTACGGCCTAATAAGTTTCTAATGTCGATTGGTTCACAATTCCGCTTCGCTGCCAGCATTCTGTGAAAATTGGTACTCAAATTAGGTCTGATGTTTTTTTGGGACCCATGTGTCGTTCTTCCGGAAATTGGCGACTGCCTTTTCCCTGGAAAGTTTCAAACTTAGATATCTGCTTCATTAGTCTTCCAATCCAAATGGATTCAGAATAAACAATCTGCACGAAAATTTTCACTAACTACATACCATGACTCAAGCTAGTTTAGTAAATCGTCGATGAATGATGGGAAGGAATTTTCTACAAGATTATCGTCAAAATACAGAAAGAGGAAAACGGCTCCTTTTCTTTGTAATTTTTACAACACACATCAGGCAGTTGGCAACTCATGAACATCGGTGCAAAAAAGCCAAATCAATGTTTCTCATATCATTTGTAGTGTGTATGTTTCTTGGCATCGCAACATACCCTGTTAGAAACCGTTCATCCATCTGTGTTTGTTTGAAATTCGGTATTGCACCATATTCCTTAGAGGTCCCCCTTTCCACTGCAACTCTATACATGCAATTAATGTACCGGAATACTTTCCATCGAACAGTGTTTAGCATGTCCCAAATCATTTATTGGCATAAAAGTCGCGCTCTAACGCGGCATGTCAGTTTTTAGCACAGGTGCCTCATAAGCTGTTCCAACGCAACCACTGAACCATCCGTGCTTCGTTGTACCTGGCACCCGGACCGTACTCGTTAACCGTGTATGAGTCGTGATTTAGCGGAGTAAACGCGTGCAGTGAGCGTTGGCGATTGGCATGAAACGGTTTTACACATTTAAAAGATAGAAATGCGCTTCTAAAGTGCACATGAACGGAGAAGTATTGGAAGACCCGTGGTAGCGCCGAAACATAATCTAACGTGTGGAGGGAGCAATAATCCAGCGCATTACAGTACCACCGCCGTCCGCCTCGCGGTGCACCGGCGCACCAGCGCCGCGGGCGGATGAAGGACTCTCCGGAGGACTGCCGGGGCTACGGCCAGACCTCCGGGGCACGCACTTAGCTGCCCATTAACCTTGCCTCTGGCCTCTCCCTCCATGTCTTTGCTCTCGGCGAAACGCAAACCGCACGCACGCTTGCACCGCCTACCACCGCTGCGCACCCTTTGACACGCGCCCGGGACGCGCATCGCACTACGATAAGAAGTTTTGACCGTGGCTGGCAGGCGTATAGAATGAATAGAATGAATAGACTAATCTGAATAGAGCAAGAGGGGGAAATACATGAAACTGAAATATTCTCGAAAGGGCTCGGAACAAAGCACCAACTTACCAGCGCCAGTGAGACGAAAATGGGTCACAACGCTTTTGTAAAACGCATCCTTCAAATTTTGCCGCTTCATGTTTTTTACACCGTTTTCAAGCGCTGATTCCCTCCTTCTAAAAGATAGTTGCCGTTTTTGATTGCGCCAGGTAGCTGAGAAGCAAGCGGTGCGATAAGTTCGGTTTTTCGTCGATGGTCATGCACACAACATCCAGGGAACAGCGACAAAACTTGATTGACGGCGGTGCAAAGTATGCGCCTTGAAATGGCCGGAGATCACTCAATCACCAATGCACCAATCAGCTGGTGCATGTAATCCAGTCGAATCTTGAGACTCGCGCATGATTGGAGCCAATTTCATAGTCTCCATTTCGTAGTAAACTACTACAAAAGTTGTATCTTCTCCGGTTTCTATAACCAAAAAATTAAAATAAATCTGTCCAAAAAAAAGGATTGCCACACAAATGAAAACGGGACCTACAACACTATTACTTGAATTCAATTCAATGAGGGCACATGCAATTTGAAATCTGCTCATCCTCATGTTCATCGTGTCTTCTAGCCTCATTGAAATTGTTGCGCGATACAACATCTCCTTGTCTATTGCAATAACAGACCAGACAGCGCCTTCCTCGTTCAATCAAAAACAAAACCGTCCAAACCTCTCTTTGAAACGTTGCTAATGAGAGACAGCGCGAATGAATGCTCGCCACAGTGGCAAATCAACGAACGCAAACTCGATCTGTCCGCAAAAATACTGGCCACCCTTTTGCGCACCATTTGCGCACCATTTGCGCTTCTTCACTTTATTCGGCAGTACCATAAGTGCGTACTTTCAGACGGAGTGCAAGGCGATGGTTTCGGGAGAGTGACTAGACATATGCGTCTGCAGGACACCCATTTTTCATGCCTCTGCATACAAACGATAGCCTGGTAGGTGCCCGAAAACTATCAGTATGTCGAATACGTTTCAAGTATTGCAATGAGAATGCCGGGGTTCAGTGGTATTTTCAGCCACATGCTTGAGTGCCAACCTGCTTCAAGGTTTTTTCACGGTTTAGGTTACATTGACGCCAGACTGTGTTCAATCGTGAAACTTTGCCGCGCTGCCGAAAGTAGGCATCAGTACTGTACATTAATCTTACCGTGGTCGTCGGCTATTACTCTTCATTTTTATGCACTTCGTAAAAAAACTGTATTGGCCCTTGTCTACCTGCCTCGCAAACCACATGGCGTGTGCTTCATGTCAAACAACATTCCGTAAATTCCCTCTCAAACCCCTATGGACGTACAAAAATGTCGGATAATCTACAAGTTGCGTTTATCGCAGCACTGCTCTTCATATTTAATTTACTTCCGTGAAGAAATATCTCGCACTTTTTGCAAACTTTCAGTGATCAGCGATGGCCCAGCAGTTCGGATTTTTCTTCTGCGTGCAGCCCGGATTAAAGAAGGTGCAATGTACGACTGTCATACCGCTACGTGGCAGGTGGGGTTTTATTGGCCGCTTTTTGTTGGAGGTCATCTTCGAGGTTGCACACCATTTTCCGCCGCCCTCATTCTCCTCAAACTAACCCTTTACCTGACTGTACCACTCGTGAGGCATAGCGCACAGTGTCGTCTGTGCCACACACCATTAATTTTTGGTAACGTTCAGGGGTCGGACGATTCAATGCCCCCTTTCTTCGCGGTCGCTCTTCTGGGTATAAAACAAAACGTTTCGCTCGCAACTCACACCGGCCTTGTCTATCCCACCTCTCATCTCGTCCCCCACCTGTCCTCCAGCTGCCCAACCACCAGGCCAGCCGCACGACTGTCTTCCCGATTTACTCGTCGTTGTTGAACATATCACCTCTCTCAACACAATGCCGGACACTGGATCTGCACCCTCAGCCCCTGTTACTGGCTGGCGTCGTACTTTCAAGTACTTTGACCGCAATAACAACAATGCCATCTCCGCCAAGGAGCTGCGCAAGGCCCTCATCTCACTCGACCAGATCTACACGCAAGAGCAGATCGACAACATGCTCTCAAACCAAGGTCTCGACCCCGACTCGGAACTCACATTTGAGCAGTACGCAAAGCTCGTCAAGGGCAACTTCGGCAGCATCATGACGATCAAGCGCTCCGAGCTCAACTCCATCTACGCGACCGTCGACATCGATCTCAGTGGCTATCTCACAGCCTCCGAACTCGGCCAGTTCATGACAAAGATGAACATTGACATCGAGGACGAGGAGCTTTCAGAGATGGTCAGTATCTACGACCTCAACGGCGACAACGAACTACCTGTCTCCGAGTTCGAGAACATTCTCACTACCATGGGCTACGTTATCGTCGAAGACGAGCCTACCTCCTCCAAGGCGCCTATGCAGGAAGACACGCAGAAGCGCATCTATCCGCCGTCTGGTCGGATGATCGACCTTGGCAAGGTCAAGGGCGAGGCGAAGGATGCCCTTCAGCTGTTTGACTTGCAGAACACTGGAAAAATTTCTGTGGACGACCTCAAGCGCGCCGCTGAGCTGCTCAAAAGCTTCCTCATGCGCATTGTGCACAACCCGGACACCGACCCCGCCCTGCACTGGGACCCGAACCGCGAGAAGCGTGGCCTGGGGAAATACCTCTACAAGGCGAATCATATGGCGATCATCGTGAGCGATGTCGCGCGCGCCGCCCGGTTCTACTCGAACGTGCTCGGTCTGCAGCAGATCCGTCGCCCGAACTTCGACAAACACGGTGCCTGGTTCACCTGTGGGAACATTGAACTGCACCTGATCAAGGGTCGTCCACTGGTGCATTCAGGTGACGATCTCATTGTGAACCACATCAGCCTTGAGACGTACGAGATCGATATGGTGCCGCGGAAGCTGCGCAAGATGGGCATTCCGTACCGTCAGAACGTTACCGTGCCGTCGGGTGAAGATGGCGGTGATGGCGGCGGCACGAACGTTGACCAGGGAAATAATAAGATTGTGCGTCAGTACTTCTTCCGCGATCCCGACGGCTACTACCTCGAGGTTTGCAACTGTATGGTGTTGACAGACTACTGCCTGGGCGCGAAGGATACGCTCGACGGGTATGACGAGTCTGTGCGCCCGCTGAGCGCGGTCGACGCGGCAGTGACTGTGAACGTGATGAGGAAGTGGGCCAACCAGGGTAAGAAGTCACTGAAGAACCGCGATGCGACAGTTGAAGCCGTGAAGGCTACAGACGGCTCGTTCACTGCGATTGGCGGTGTGCTGGGTTGTACTGCTACTTCGCCGTTCGACGAGGACACTTTCACGAACTTCCAGACGAGACAGACGGTGTACGGTGACATTTGTCAGAACTATTCGGACGAGGAGTTGCAGCAGATTCTTTGCGCTTCGGGCAATGACGCACACCAGGCGGACGAGATCATGCACCTGCACGCTGTGTACACTGGAACGCGCGTGTATCAGCCACCGGCGTTCTACGAGGAGGGCGAGACGCTGACGACTCCGCCGGCGTTCACGGTACCGTATCCGACTGAGACTGTGGACTACACGAATGGTGCTGAGTATGCCGCAAAGTGAGGGCACATTGGCGTGAAGAGTTGGAAGAGTTGTGAGGTTCATCGAAGAAGTCCAAACTCGAGAAAACGATATTAGCGAGATAGAAACATGTGTGATCTGTAGTTGTGGGCAGGAGAAAATATGTCATTAAACATGCAGGATTTCCATCAATAACGTTGGCAATTTCCGTCAACAAAACAATGGAGCAGGATATTCACGCATTTGAATGAGAATGTGGCTTACGCCTATTTCGTAACCACGAGAATAAAAAAATAGCACCGCTGTATTTACAAGTGAATCCAGAAAGGGTAATGCCAGACACGAATGCCGGCCTTTTGTGACCCACCAGCCAAACGAACATTCCTTGCACGTTTGAGGGTACATCCAATTATTTTTTTGTAAAAATTTGAAGGACAGTGCCAAAATGTAATGCGCATCATACAGTGAAATGGGAGTAGGCCAAGTTGCGAAAATGGTGCCGAAATTTCAACGTCAAGTGCACTGATAGAATCAATTAATAAATCATGGATTCTTCGTAATCATATTCTACCGAATATTGCTTACGTGCATCACTGCTCCAGTAATGGTGGTATTAAAATTCGCAATGCCTTCTCGCCCCATGTACAGTGTGTATTGCAACGCCTTGATGCGGCCCTCCTGACGAGCCAATGTAGCCGTCGAACCGCCCTGGGGCCACTCACCGCATCTCGTTGTTGCAACTGTAATTCAACATTGGTACGTACAGTTTAGCTGTTCCGCTATTCCTGACCCACTTGAGAGACTCAAAACCACCCCCGCGTCGAGCCGCCCATGGTCCCGGTTCCACACCGTCGTACGGCCCTGAGGCACCAAAGTTCAGCCCGCATGGTCGGGTACTAACGCGTGAGGCTCAGTGCATGTAACCGCACCTCAATTAATTTCCCTTGTTATTACCAGTCTTGATGCATATTTACCCATCAAGCTTGAGAGAAAAGGAGGCATCAAGACTAGTAAAATTTCCTGAGCTCGGGGCAGTAGCACGGGCTGTTACACTCACACGACCACCTGGTGCTTTGGCTGTGCACGAAATAGGAGTTGCACCTGTATTGTGAGTCGTGCGACGCGGCCCCGCCTTTTTCACCGTCTCGCTCCGGTCTGAGGTTCTGGGAGTATTGTTGAAAGTAGTAAGCTGACCTTTCATTTCGATGAAGGGTTTTCGGAGTTGGGGTACTCCGTATGATAAAAAACTGAAGAATTTGAGGCTGAGGAGTTTTGATGATGGTCCGGTGGAGGAGTTGTGTTTCAGACAAAGAGTTGGTGTTTCAAACAGCTTAAGACCTCCCCTCAACTTCGAACCCTAAATTATGCGGAGGCTAACTGGTGGAAGGTATTTTAGCAATAGCTGTTCTTATTTTGTGATGGGAACCCAGTTACCAAACAGAAATCTGGTGTACTTTACTCAAAATCTCAAAATCGACACAAAATATCCACTGTCTATAACTCCTTTATTTTTCAATCCAAATTTGGATGGGGTTAGCAAGAGAGTTGTTACGAAACCTACGGAAGAAGAAAACCAGTTATTTCAGGTGCAGCAATTTGAATATAATTGATCTCTATTTTACACACGTACCTGAATTTCAACAGATAGCGAAACAGGAAATTCCCAGACACCAATCATGAAACTACAATCTCAGTTTTGCCCGAAAATAATCAGTGTCCGAAGATTTACGGATCTCCTTGACGTACTGGACATTCACTATTAATTTCATACTAATATTAGACTGTTGATGTCCTGAGTGTGTTACGAATACTGTAAGAATCGATATCAGGTCTGAATATCCTTTGCTACGAAGTATCGCTTTGATGCTTGACATGTACATTACCTATACTTCCCTGATACATGGGAATTCTGTGTTCTGTTCAGACAAATGGCTCTAGAAAGGCAGGTATGGTCTTCCGGAAAATTGGGAAACAAAACAATAAAATTAATGTTACAAATCTTTTTTCACTCAGCCTGTGGTTGGTGTGACATGAAGAGATGAGGGAAGCTAATTTATCTTCAACTCTGAGATGTTCATGGTCAATTATCGCCAGATCCCAACGATTACGCATTACCATCCACCCAAGTCAACACCGAGCAACTCGACTCTTCCCCAATGTTAACTAACTCAATTTTTTGAGAAGCACCTCATCTCTGCTCCTTCAATCAGCCTGACCGTAACCACAACCAAAACCACGGGGAAGTGTGGTATACCCTGCCATTCGTCAACCAAAAAAACCGTACTGCACGAAGTAAATATCTTCTTATACCTCCCTGAAAATTGAAGATCAATATTAGTACATGATACTCTACGCTGCACGGTACATCGCCAGTTTTGACACCTTCTGAAAACATGTCAGCAAATGTTTCATCTCGTGCCATCATGTCTCTTCCCGAAGTGTCGTCCGTCATAGAGATGTGGTTCTTATCTGACTTAGAAACGGAAGAGTGGTGGCCGGCAGAGATGATACGCGTGGCAGCTGAGGACGAAGAAGGTGGTATAATTGGCACGGGGAAACAGATTAATCGGCCTAAGCACTGTTGCAAACGCC
>JAVCKV010290087.1:0-14560 GCA_032274145.1 Herpochondria borealis
CCCAGAACATGTCTGAAGACAATCAGCAAGGGTCGGGTCTGAAAAATCCAAAACAACCAGTTTACCGCAGGCTCAGTGTCGGATAAGAACCAATAAGTCCTAAACACAGATTAGATTTGAATACGACACAATTCATGTAGTCAAGATAGCGCCGTAGCGCCGCCGTGGCGACGGAAAGCTAGTGTCGGACAAGAACCACACAGATTAAATTTGAATACGACAAAAGGATGCAGGATAGTTTGAACAAGACGCCCAAGACCACCATCATAGTCGCTATGTACTTTAGTGAGCAATTATGGCGATCCAGTGTCAACCTCGAATGTCCCAACTGAATAGATGATCATACCTACCATCGCTCCCGCGACTTCACACCATAACTTGATAAAAAATATTATCATAAAAAGTCAGCGGAAGCATAACAGCAAGGAGATGGCTCTGAGCGTTGTACCGCGCCATGAGCAATCCTGGTCTAACAACCAAGAAGCATCAATGATCAACAACGACGCCGTCGTTCCTCGAGGAGAGTCCAGCCCTCCAATCCTTCCTGATGCGGTCGTCGAGCTCGCACCCCAGGAGGAATCACGATGTGTCCGCACCAAGTTTTGCTTTGGACTTCTTCTTTGTTTCGCCGCTCTCGCCCTTGTTGGCATAGTTGTTGGTGTAGTTGTGGGTACCAGAAAAGGGGGAGTATCTTCAGCGAGTGGCGACAATGCAGTAGCTGGAAATGGTACCACATCGCCAACCCAGAACTCCGACAATGGGGAGTTTGATATTGGAGGCCCCTGCTTCATTGGAGGTGTCTTGCTTGATTGTGCCAAGGACCTCCCCATGGCAATCCCTGATTGTGTTGTTGACTCCTACAATATGTACAGGAAGAATTGGATACCGATTCATGACCCAACCTTTGAGGACGAGGACTACGAGATTAATTCCTGCGCACCTGCCAACTTGGGCTTGATTGTTGCTGCAGCCCAGGGTGTTAAGAGCAACACAACTGACGTGGAAAAGTATGTTCTCACAACCTTATTCATGTCTTTGAATGGCCGAGCATGGGCCAACAATAGCAATTGGTTGAGCTCATTGGACCTTGATCAGTGGACAGGACTCGAATTGGACAGCACTTCCGGGGCGATTGTGGGAATTACGCTGTCCACCAATCTTCTAGACGGCACATTGCCTTCACAGCTGGGTCTCTTGCCCAGCATCAGCTCCCTTCGATTGGAAGGGAATGATATCGAAGGAACGATACCCTGGCAATACGGTGCTTTGGAAACGTTACATCTGCCATACAATCGCTTGACAGGTACCATTCCTGAGGAGTGGAGCGACGAGGGCTATATCGCTCTCGTAAAGCTTACACTCCACCAGAACTTACTCGTGGGTCCCGTGCCCCACATGCCGCAATTGGAAGAACTGAGAGTGGATAGCAATTTCCTTACTGGTAGCATCACACTTGGTACAAACCTGCGCCACTTGGGACTTGGACAAAACTTGTTCGAAGGAACTATACCAGAGGACTTGGGAACATCGCTTGTCACACTAAGACTTGACAGCATTCCTTGGGATAACGCGCTTTCTCTGGAAAACTTGTTTAGCCGTTCCACTGACTTAAGAGTACTGGCATTGAGTAACTCGCGCTTGACAGGAACCATTCCTACCGAGATTGGAAATTGCCACAACCTGGCATTGTTGGATATGGCTCGTAACCAACTTACTGGAGTGCTGCCGACCGAACTGGGTTTACTCACAAACTTGGAGATTGCCTTTTTGGAACACAATGCCTTGAACGGTACTATGCCCTCAGAGCTTGGCAACATGAATGCATTGAAAATCTTGGATGTGGCTAATAACCAACTCACTGGACTGCTACCGACCGAAATGAGCTTACTCACTAACTTGACGAATGTATTTTTGAATCGTAACACCTTGGACGGTACTATACCCTCAGAGCTTGGCAACATGGATTCATTGAAATTCTTGGATGTGGCAAATAACCAACTCACTGGACTGCTACCGACTGAAATGGGCTTGCTCACAAATTTGACGAGCGCCTTTTTCGAACGCAATGCCTTGAACGGCACTATACCCTCAGAGCTTGGCAACATGGATGCATTGAGTGTCTTAAAAATTGAACGCAACGACATCACAGGGACGCTTCCGACTGAACTTGGACTATTGACAAATCTACGAGTCTTCCTGATTGAGAGAAATGAACTGTCGGGCGTTATACCAAATGAAGTTTGCAGTCTTTGGGATACAGGTAGGTTGGTTACATTTGGTGGTGACATATGCGGTAGGGCTGACGGAGTATGCAGATCTGATTGTTACGGAGGAGCTTCATGTCCATCTCAAGCATGTTGTCGAAACTGTCCTGGTGTACCGATAAGGCCACCGCAATCACCATGATGTAAAGGTATCGCATTTCTATATACTGTCCATGGTGTAGACGTAGCTGATGAGTAGACTTCGTTCGTGTAGGATGTATACATCTGTAAGGTGCGCGGGTGGCGGCATCATCAATGGCATTATTGGGTACTTTGAGCTTGAGGTAGATACTAACTCCTACAGAGAGATATCGTTGCCCAGCAGTCGTCTGTGGTGTAGGATGGGGGGTCTCGTCGCACTCTATATTCAATCACTTGTGTCGTAGCGTCATCATGTCATCTGCTCCATCTGGAATTGCAAGGAGCATACCATTCGACCAGTGGCTTCCTCCAAACATGTGCCATCACGCACGGTTCTGACAGCTCTCAAGACATCTCTATTCTCGATCTCGACAAGGATCTTCCATCCATTCCAGGAGAATCTCGTTGAAATAGTCGGGCGACGATACTACGACAGTCGGTGACTTTAAAAACTGCTTGCGAATCCATTTGCTGGCAGACCGTGAGTGTATCATGAGGTCCTTGCGAAGTGCAATGAATTGGTCGTCACAGATATTGATTTTCTTGGCATTCTTTTCCTCCTGTTTCGATGCTTTAATCGCCTTACCAGGACTGACGTGACTTATGGGTGGCATTTCGGTGGACAAACCTAAAAACTCTTGAACATCCTTTCGAAAGCGATTTGTTCTCGTTTCGTTTTTATCTGCCAACTGCGCTGTATCAAACAAAAAGACTGGATTCTCCAATGTCGCTTTCAGCAACTTGGTATTGCGTATAAATGGTTTCATTTCCCTCGTCAATCGGTCCTCTGATGTATTCGTCTTGTGCATGCCGTACAAGTTGTAATGAAAGCGTGCTCGATGTGTGCACGTCATTTTGCGTTCCTTGGTGCACCTCCCGATCAATTGTGTGGCGTTGGGCATGCTGTCCCAGTTTTGAATTCTAAAATTGTAAAAGGATTGAAACCACAAGACGGGATGACGGAGTCCAACAAAGAGACCAGTCTTGGGGAACCATTTCTGAAAGTATTCCAGAATGTGCTTGTATTCAACGTCGCCAGGATTCTGTGTATAGTTCGATTGTGTAGAGAAAGTGAGAGAGAGAGTTTCTGGGACTGTCCATGATCTGGAGGGAGATCACCGCTATTAACTTCCATTCAGCTTACCTTGTATCCATACTTGTAGTGATGATCCTTGTCATCTGCTTTCAACTCTGTGTAAATCTTTTTCAGCATGCTTGCTGGTTTACGATTCATAAAGTGCTGCACTTCATATTGAAACATTTGCACTTCATCATGTTGACCCAACCACTGCATAAGCGTCGATGTTCCACACTTGGCGTGTCCGATAACGGCAAAGTGCAGCAGAAACTGAGGATCACCAATGATATCCCACTTTTTCAGGATGGAATCTAGAGGTGGTCGGGAAGTGCCAGTTGAATTGTTGTCGTGTCGTACTACTACAGAAGCTTGTTGTTTTGTGGATGGAGGCACCGAGAAAGCCTGATTTGTGTTGTTGTGTTTCATCTCCTTTATTCGGGGAGGAGGTTGTGAAGACATGTTTCCTTCGAACAATCGAGCATCAGATATTGTCTTGTTTCCTGTGTTAGTGTTGTCGAGCACCGGGGCAACATGGCTACTACTAGTTGAATTAGTAGCTTCCGTAGGAACGTACGAAAGAGCCAACGATTGCACAGCTAAAAACGGTTCCTTCCTAAGAGACAATTGCCCTAGATTCTGTCCATTTCTCAACAGCGTAAGGGCAGAGATGACGAGTGCAATCAATACAATGGCTGGTGCTTCCCATCGCCGTCGGGAGCTGGTCATGGTGTCTCGGCGGTGGTTGTGCGGAGGTTGAAAATATTTCCCGCGATGTCTGAGAGGACGCGAGGTTTTCTTCCCAGAGCTCGTCATAAAGCGAGCTCCTCCGACGTTTATCACCAATCTTGCCTCGCAACAGTTTGGGTGACATCATTCTTTCCGCACGACTGTTGACACCCAGTACTGTACAGAAGTACTGAATTCTACGTGTACTGTTACGAATGACTTCTCAAGATTCAACGTCAACGACGCGAAAAGAACGGTTTGTCTTCCTCTCAAGATTCTCATTCGTTTGCAACAACGTTGTATAACCATGATGACGACGACAGCGAACAAGCAACTGTTGCTTCCCTCGGTTGCTCTGGGACTGTCGTGTGGTGTTGGTTTCTTTGTCGCACAAGAGAGTTATCGGCAACGAAAATGGAGTTGGCAGTCTCTCAAAAAGTCGACTCAAGAACTGCTTGCCAAGAATAATGTGTTGCTTCCTTGGTGGCTGCTGGCGGCTGGTACAACAAGAGGATTGTATCCCTTGGCTCTTTGGTTGGTTATAAAGGAAATCATCGTGAAGGTGGAAGATAAGACTGACGATTCGAACAGCAGCAAACGAGATGACTCAGAGAAACCTGATTTGAAGTTGACCTCTCGTGACTTGGAATCACTTATTCTTCAACAGACTAGTTCTGTACAAGAAACCAAGAGTCGGAGTGCATCTATCTCATCCTATACACCCCCACGACAGCTTGAACTGTTGGTTCATAACATATCTCATACAGACTTGGTCCTTAGCCTAAATGCTCACAAAGAGGATGAGTACTGCCTCTGTCGTCTTCGGTTCTCCACCATGGACTTGTACATGCGTCGCATCCTGAAAGCCCTACCGGCATCTAATCCCGAGACAGTGTCCTTCCCTCGCTACGAACGTTCCGAGGAAGATCCTCGTCACACCATTGTGACTCCGAAACCATCGCGTCAGAGGCAACTACCGACTGGCTTTCGATTGCCTTCTGACAGCAAGGACATGGTGATTCCACCCGACGAGTTGGCCAACTTTCGAATCCGAGGTCGGGATGCGCAACAAGTGGAGGATGCAGCAACTGTGTCTCTTGATTATGTTTTCTTCCCTCTCTTGGCAGCACTGCTCCCCAAGTGGCATCGACAAATGACTCAAAAGTACCCGGCGTCGACCGACGTGAAGAAGGTGCTCATTCTCGTGTCTGGTGTCGGAACACCCCGCAACTGGACACATAGCATTGCTGGGAACTCAACGGAACTCTGCTCAGCGCTCATGGAACGATTCGTCACACTCTTGTATCCCGACGTGACGGTCGTCAAGATTCATTCGGAAACCAACATTTTTCGATACGATGACAATATTCTCTTTGCCACACGCGAATTGAAGCCCATTGTCGACTCGTACCGCGATGCGCATGCACGTGGTAAAGCGTATCCCGATGAAGCACAACATCAGGACAAGAACAATGAAGATAGTGGTGGTGCCTTTAATGAGGATTGGAAAAAGTCACTCTGCGTTCGTCTCTCGTTTGCCGACGGCTCTCCCGCTCGCATTCATGCGATTCAAGCGGCTTTACGACCCTACCGACCTTCGTATTTTCATTTTTGGCAGCTCAAGTCATTTTGGCACGATACCAAGATTGTTGTTGACGATATTGAAATGCACTCCTTTGAAGAAATGGAAACGGTACCCGCCATGGAAGCGTCGGCTGTGGGTGACGAGGATACACGCAAGGTTATTGCAGAGATACAACAATATCGCAATGACTTTTTGGAACAATACGACTCGGATATTGTCCAATTTTGGTTGCGCAAAACCAAGAAACCAGTCCTGGCCGTCTTGCTGGTGCAAATTGACGGCAAAACCAAACTCTACCGAGGAACCAACATGGAAGTGAGCATGCCCACGGGATCGCTCTGTGCCGAACGCAACGTGATTGGAACAGCACTGGCGGACAATCCGGGTCTGACACGGCAAGACTTGAAAATGGTGGCTGTATTGGCAGTACCACTGCCAGATGATACAAGTAGTGATTCCAATCACATGTCTCGAACTATGAGCTTTTCCAGCATTGTCAAGGAAGGAGAGAGCAGCAGTGATGTACAAGCAGACTCGGAAGATTGGGTCATTCCAACGGATGACAACATGGAACGCGAACTAACGGAGCGAGTCACGAATAACTCCTCCAAACATTCCATCACCGAAAAGACACCTCCAGGCACCCCCATTCTTCGTCGCATACCTCTCTATCCAACCACTGCAAGGAAGACTTCGAACAAGTCGCATCATCCTCGCATTACCATGTGCAGTCTGACACAAAAGAGAACCGTCTTGGTGCATTCAGAAAAGGATTTGAATCCACTGCGGCCCTGTGGAGCATGCAACGAATGGCTCAAGAAAATTTCGGAATCCAATCCCTACTTTTCCGTAGTGACATTTACCGATGCCGAATGTGCTGGTGTCTACGTGACGCCCTGTCAAGAATAGACTAGAATAGAAGCGACACAATCGTGGGGTCAAGAGAAGAGTGGAGGGAGGGGGTTTGAAGAAGAGATTTCTCGTGTGCAAGTTTGAGAGACAGTGAATCTACAAGTAGCTCTCTCTATTAGTGGAGAGTAGAGAGAGCTGAAACGAAGGAAGGAAGAACGTACGAGAATCCGTGAATTATCGAATGAATGCCTGGGAGCAGCAGCTACAGACAAAGCTAGACGACCCCTACCGGCTCTCTCTGCTAGCTCTGGGTTGCTACAGCTACAGCGAGTAAGTGATCGTGAATAGTATTGGGAAACTAGCATTATCATTCACCTACTCTAGAGAGGCTCCATCTTTCTACTCTAGAGAGAGAGTTAGAAGAAGGTAGCCTACTCGGTTAAGGTGGTCCTTCGCCGACGGTCGATGAACCCGAATGGAAGTCCCACCAGTCCATAAAATATGGCCGTATGACGAGTGATGGTACTGGTATGCTGCTGAACCGGTAAATAACAGGTAATCATTAGAATATCGTTTATCGATGGGTGTCAAATGAATTTATATTTGTATACAATTTTTAAGCAATATATTTAATACTTTAGCTTACAAAACGCAGAGTAGAAAATCAATTTATCAACAGTCTTTTCCATCGCTCACAAAATACCTGCAATGCAAGCCGTAGAGAACAACTGCGATACTCACATCATCATCCCCAAAGAAACATAATCAGAGAACAGAGAACTCACCAACGAGAGCTACAATGACGCAACAACCTTTAGTCTCGGCCCTAGTCTTACTTCTTGCTTTGGTCCCATCTTCGCTTGCCGAGGGACCCAAGCTTCGAGTGCCTCGAAGAAAAGAAATGGAGATTGAAAATGGCAACGGGACCACCCCATGCAGACTATCCTTCAGCAGAGATTACGCAGCGGGGGAAGATGCGGGAGACATTGACTTTGATATTGGACTCGTGCAGGTACTAAGGTGTGGAAACGAAACCATTGATGTCTCCAACCCGCCTCCCACAGAGGGACCCACCCCTGTTGGCCCCATCGATACACCTGTACCAGAAACTTCTGAGCCTGATACTCCGAGTACAGATACAGACGCCCCAGCCACAACTGCTCCAGTCACGACTAATTCAGGCAGTGGAGGACCAGCACCTTCGACGCCAGGGACAAGTTCTCCGCAAACAACGTCTGTCCCTATTGCAACATTCCCCCCTGAAAACAATTCCTCTTTACCGGTTGTCCCCGGTACTTCTGCTCCAGTATCGAGGGCCCCGATTACTTCTGTACCCACTAGTCCTGCCCCAACATCTTCGGCGCCATCCACTTCAGCCCCCACCACCTCGCCTCCAGTGACAAGCACCCCAGTTACTCCCATGCCCGTCACTTCTCCTCCGACTTCATCTGCTCCGGTTACTCGAGCTCCTGTAACAACCGCTCCTACTCGAGCTCCCATTACTGCAGGACCAGTGACATATTCTCCAGTGACGGGTCCGCCAAGCACTATACCTCCCGCCACGAATGCCATATCATCACTTGTACCCACCAAATCTGCTTCGCCAGCACCGGTCACCGTTGCTCCCACGACGAATGCCCCCATCTCTGCATCTCCGGTCACTCAAGCGCCAGTTACAGTAGCCCCGGTATCATCGGCACCGGTTACAGCAGCTCCAGTGTCATCGGCCCCCGTTACGGCAGCGCCCATTACGGCAGCGCCCGTTACCGCAGCCCCCACGCTATGCCCCGGATTTTCAGACTCGGAACGATCAACAGCAATCATGGAAACGGGCGTAACATTGTCACACATCAACTTGTTGAGTTTTACGCACAAGACTCAGCTTGCAGCCCTAGACTGGATCATTTATAAAGATGATGCGCATCTGTGCCCAAATGATCCATCCTTGTCCCAGCGATACATCCTAGCCGTCCTCTACATGGCCACGAATGGTGACGAGTGGACCAGCTGTAGCAGAGGGGGAGAAACCAACGGAAAGTCGTGCTCTGGAGCCCCCTTCTTGAGCTCCGAGTCAGAGTGTCTGTGGGGAGGATGCGAATGCAACAGCTCAGGGAACATCACCAAAATCAACATTGACAGCAATAATTTGCAAGGTGAACTTCCGTTTGAGCTTGGTTATTTGTCTCAGTTATATGAACTTGACCTTGACAAGAACCGGCTAAATGGTACCATTCCTGCGGCTCTGGGACAGCTGTCAAATCTCCTCTATCTCGATTTGGATGAGAACCAGCTGACATCTAGTATTCCGGAGGAGCTTTACGAACTCAGTAGACTTCAAAGCATGGACCTCGATACCAATATGCTGACTGGAACTATCTCCACACGGATCGGCCAACTGTCGGATCTTTTTATCGCTCAATTCGACCGCAACCAAATGGTTGGTAGCATTCCTACTGAAGTCGGCGCTCTGGAAGCTCTTGGCTATTTCACGGTGACTGGAAACGACCTAAGTGGCTCTATACCTGCAGGTCTGTGCTCTTCAGGTGCTCTTGTGCTTGCCGATTGCGATGTTTGCACAGTGGATGGTTGTTGTCATTCTTGTGATTGAATCCAAATTGCACTTTCTTGTTATATTATAAGAGCTTTCACACTACGGATGATGCGCTATCTCGTGTCGTCATCAGTTACGGGCGATTCGGCGTCATCCGCACAAGTATGAACTGTACAACACGATCTAGACTATGTAGCACATAGACAACCATATTTATGATGTTCCTTGTGTAAGAGGTGATAATATGCCTGCTTTAGGTGAACCACAGCAAGGTTGCGGCAAGCCACCACCAACGTAATACTGCTGTCGCCACCATTTCGCTCCAGTTGGCAGCCTTCAGTACGACAGAGTTGATGCTCCAACTTACACCAGTACAACGATAGGCAAACTTCGAACCATACGTAGAATTGAATATCAAACAGTGCACTTCACACCTCATAGCCGCGGACAAATCACTCCCGCTTCTTGCAATACCTCTGGTAATGGGCCAGCTTGTTCTGCTCCAACAACTTCATCAACTTGCCAAATTCTTCGTCATTGAGTTCGCAGCACAAACACTTGAGGAATACCTTGAACGAGACTGGAGTGTCACACGTGCACATAAACACAAGGTTAGGATCAAGTGATAACCCATCTTCGTCCATGCCTGGAATCATGTTGGCTCCATCCACAACATCCCACAGAAAAGAAGACACGCCAAGTTCTGAGAGTTTCATGCCCATGCCTTCTTTGGCTTCCTCGTCTTCTGCCGTTGTTAATGGTAACTCCGCCAAGAAATCACGGTAGATTCCTTTCTCCAAATCAACCTCGAATTTGGGTGCGGGCAAGTCGCTGTCAATGGCTTGGTAAAGCGGGTTCTTGCTCACAAGAGCCGAAAAGAAGTCGGCGAATCCTTCTTCAAAGGCACACGGATCTGTGCTTAGATCCGGCCGATTGTCGCCACGAAAACCAAATACCCAAAAGGCATTTCCTGTCTTCTCGTGATGAACCGCATGTCCATACTCGTGGAGAATGGTCGACTTGGACCCGATCCTGTCCTTTCCGAGTACAATGGCTCTACGCCGTTGGTATTCGGCGTCTCCCCTGCTGCCGATTTCGACCGTCACTTCATTCTTCATGACAAAGCAAAACTCTGTCAGAAGATAAACTCGCGCAATGAATATCTCCTTCAAGACAGCAATGGCACAAAGCTTCTCATCAACTTCATCAGCTAGTGTACTGCTCCCCAAACAGTCCTTGATTTCCTGTAGCGTTTGCTGTTTCATAGTGATGAGGACGATCGCATCCATAACTAGACCATCGATTGTCTCTGAATCGTCTGGGTCTTTCTTGATCGCTTCTTCAATCTCTCTCAGTTTCTTTTTGAGACGTGCAGTGATGCGCTCACACTTCTTGTTGAGGTTGACAATCTTTTGTATGGCTTCCAGAAGGTCCTCAAAGAACGACTCAATGGCTCCAGTCAATCCTGCCGAGAAGTGCTCTGCCGATGTGAATTCGCTTGCGGTCCTGACTGAAACGTAGTACAGGAAAGGGTCCGGTGAAGAACTGTTGATGGAGGAAACAATAACTCCACCCGCATTCTCTAAATCTGTAGAATTCACAACTGCAACAAGCCTATCGCTATCCTGCGTGAAGGAAATTGGGGCCATCGAAGCATTGGCATCGTCTAGAACAAAAGCCGCGGCGGACAACGAGCTTAGCGAGGCTTCGGCAGAAGGAGCGTCACCTGTAATTTGAGGTACCACGTCACTGGCGACTGTATCTTCGTCCACCATGACATCGAAGGGGTTCAACTGGATTATTATTTCGATGCTTCTATCACCAAAGGAGCCTAGACCTTCCGGGAAAGGCACGAAGATGTCAACAAAGGGCTCCAATGTACTCAACGATGTGGTGGTGGAGTTTGAAAGAATGAACCGATCAAAGTGCCCCTCCAGTCCGAGGTCTTCACCGGAAATATCCGGCTTTGTCTTGTTCCGCTCTGGGCATTCCATATGTGTTGGCATCAACGACTCTGTTGGATCACAAGTGGGTTCAGGAGTCATTGTTGGTTCTTGTGACACGGATGGCATTATAGATACAGACGGAGGGTTAGATGGAGCGACAGATTCTGACGGCTGTGGAGACACCGACGGGGGTGATGTTGGCTCGTCAGCCAGTCTGATTGTTGGAAAGTATGAAGTGCTTGGAGAAGCCGAAGGTTGCTTCGACTCGCTCGGGGTTTTCGAGAGCGATGGAGGAGACGATGGCTCAATCGACAATGATGGATTCATGGAGACTGATGGAGGAAAGGATGGCTCGAATGTTTTGGATGGTGAGGGTGATGGAAGAGACGACGGCTCAATGGATTGCGACGGATTGAATGACGGAGAGGATGAAGGCTGAATCGATTGTGATGGATTCACGGAGAGTGATGGAGGGGAGGATGACTTACTATCTTGTGACGGATTCGAGGTGACCGACGGAGGAGGACTCGGGCTCCCTTCTCCAGAACTAGGTTCAGGTGTACCTGTTAGAGGGACTGTTGGCTCCTCTGTAGAATCCACAGTGACACAAAAGGAAGTGTTGCTGTTCCAGGACGTTCCAACCCCGCAGCAGCCAGCCTCACAACAAACGCGCTTGACGCATCCAACCTCATAAGCAAGAGAATAAGAGGAAGGATCTAGCCAGCCGAGAGCGCTAGGACTAGGTTGGCAACGGGGTGCGCTCCAAATAGTCCCGGCACCGCAGCAATCCTCTTCGCAACAGTCCGGCACCAACGGGCAAACCCCCTCAGAAGTTGTTTCTTGAGAGCATACCCCCCTGATCTTGGTGAGTAGGATCAATAGCCAGAGATTCAGAAGACGCACCATCGTTTAGTCCTCTTGCTTGCATCGAATGGGCGAAGTAAGCAGTTCTCAAAAAAGTGGTAAAGATCCACAGATTCCAGATGACCGTGAATGCGAACGACGGTTCTCTTCACAATTTCGAATACAATTTTATTGAAAACAGGACCATCCGCTAAAGAAGCCTATCACAGAACTCCATTTGCAAAACATGCAAAATGTCAAAATGGCTTTAGCTACACGGTTTAAGGCCGAGAAGACCTGTCTGATTTGTTCATGTTCGTAACATTTATCCCATCCTCATCTTCAACATTCGGAAGGGTTCTCGTTCGTATCACCTCATTTTTTGTCCTCTAAATGGGTTTTTCTGTCACACTAGTCTGAAGACTCGTACTTGGAGTACTGTTATTTATCCAAAGTACAACACGAAAATCACGATTGAACATTCAACTGTTCAGATATGCCCTGATTGTGCGTGCCCTCTCGTCAATGCTCCCGTCGCTTGACATATCCTGTCCCCCCAAGTGCACCTACCAGATCTAGCATCTAGCGCATGTATTTCCTTTGGCTCACGCCTGGGTCACTAGTAGAAGGTCGATTTTGGCACTGATTAGAAGCAGGCGATTTCCAAACATGAAGGCCTAGGACATCAAAAACTGTCATTCATTGACGATGCCCATATTTCTGGTGGTGGGGGTAACACATCCAGGAGGTGCGCCGGCGAGAGATTGGGCCGTGAGAGGAATACCTCATCAAAGGGGCAAGAAGAAGGTAGCAGACGACTCTCTGGCAACACCAGACCAACCAACGACGACACAGCCACTTAAGGATCTGATTTCTTAGAGAATCTGTTGATTAGAGTAGACGTGTGTGGAGAAGTGACTGCTGCTCTCCGTGCTCAAGAAGCCCCAGGAGAACAGGAGAATTGTCATAAACCATAATCTTTGTACAAGGTATTTTAACTGTAAAGGCCTAATCGTAGCTACCGACGTTTCTTATCATATTGAATTTCGCAATCAACCAAGGTACACGTACTCTAGCTCTCTCTCTAAAGATGATCGTAGCTCAAAGAACTGGAACGAATGTGCGTGTGTGGTAGCATCATTGGAGGTGGTCATGGACTAGTCCACCCAGCTGAGATCCGAGAACACAACCTACTCCCAAAGACGAATGGTTGGACCACCTTCGACCACAGCCATCAAGCCATGAGCGCCCATGCCGCGCGCTGCGCAAAAGCTCACTAGGTGCTCGGGCATGCACTACATACCAAACAGCAAGTGGTGGTTACAGCCCCACGTACGGAGGTCGCATCCAGCGTCAATTTCGAAAATTGCAGGTTCAAACATGCAAAACTGCGACAGTTCTGGGACAAATATGCCCATCGCGGAGATTCTTTGATCACGATCGGCAATTTACTTTATGTTCCATTTGCTCCGTCGAGTCTTGAAAACTATCATTTCTAGAACTTCAGTACCTCTCTTCATATACTTCTGTATTACTCGTCTGAACACAATAGTCTACTTGTATGCTTTGAGTTTTCTTTCTTGTTTTTAGTCTTGGCCGCGCGCGATGCATTATTGTCCTTATTTCTAGAGATGTTTCTATTCCGAAAGGCATGTACGCATCTATCAGAATACTGAGAGGGTTTAGATCCCGATCACAAAGCTAGATCTCCGAGATAATTGCAACCCAACCAAGATGTACGTTAACACCTACAACCTATATAATTCAGCTCAACAGTCGAAATTATGCCACATTAAGCAACCTTCGCAGTCGAAGTTGAAACACGGTCAAGGTCCCGTCGTAGGACTCAAAGACCCAAGCCTTCCCTGTGAATTGGACGTTATTTGTGGTCGGGGGCAACAAATTCGAAACCACCACGGTAACCATAGATTCAGAAAAATCGTTCTCGATCATTATGATGCATACTCCAATGCGTCATCCAAGAAATACAAGACCATCGTTGTGTCAGCTATTATCGACGCTGTTCGAAGGCACGATGGTGACTTTATCAGGAGAAACGCCAAGTCGGGCTGCTATGAGAAGGTCTCGGAACGACTTGTACGCGAGAAAGTAGGCCAAGAACTGCGAGATGTTCTCCATACGAAATACAGTTCTAGCACGAAGGCAAAGAAGCGCAAGATGGTAGCGAAGCGGGAGCTTCAGGACGAACAACTTCACAAAGCTGTCAGGGACAACATAGGCGTACAAACAATCATGGTAGATGTGACAGAACAGTTGAGATTGCTGGATGACAACTGTCCAGATTACATACTGGACAGGATGTTCCTCGAGGCAAACACGAAGATTCTTCAAGAACTGAAGCACAGCAATTGCGCACCAAGGGTTCTTGCACTTACTAGTACTGCTACTAACGTCTCAGCAAACGACGATGACAACAAGTCAGGAATAGATTCAGACTCGGACGATATCATGCTGTACGAGATGTTGCACGCCTTGCTGTGAAGATTGATAGCGATCAAGATCTCCCAGACGCCATGAATTGTCATCAGATATTAGAAAGTGGCTGTACAATAT
>JAVCKV010290198.1:0-14559 GCA_032274145.1 Herpochondria borealis
CCAAAAACGCGCAAGCGTAGAAATTAGGGTTGATCGGCGCGGCCGCAGTCGCGAAAATTGACACTTGCATGTCTTGACAAACGGAACGCGACAGCGTGTTGCACCACACGAAGCACGAAGAAGCAGAAGTTGCTACGCAGATCGTGATGAACAAGTATACGGAAGGTTACACGCACACCGCGAAGTGGAATATTAAGGTAGATCAAATGGAGGACACCGCACTGCACCTACCATTCAAATTGCAGCTGGTGCAGGCTATGTGGAAAAGGGCGAGGACGATGGGTAACAGATACAGCGGGTAAAGGAACCGCAACAGAAAAAGATGGGCTGCTTGTCAGCGAAACGAACCGGTTCTCACAATTTAGTGTGACACCCTGCTTCAACCTCATCCCTAGGGCCCGGATCCTACGCAACTGTGAGATTTTTCAGCTTTTGTAATGTCAAAGTAGGCTCTGATTCGTTCTCAATATGTATAAACCCGGATTTTTACTTCTCGGAGGCGATGAAACGGCATGAATATGTAGTACGGTTTGTCGACGTACGCGCTCCCCTAACGCAGTACCAAGCGAAGTTGATTTCAAGAGGAAAAAAGACGCCGTAGCTCTTTCTTCCTTTAGTAAAGTAGGACTATTGCTATGTTCCGTTAGAACAGAAAAAACTGCGATATTGCCTTGCGATTTTATCCCAACCCTTCCTCCGCTGGACGGCTCCTTTCATTTATTCCAATATTTGACGACGGAGCATGTAACAAAACTATTTTCTGTCTTCCTCGCCCGCTCCATAGCCAGCACAGAACAGCTTTCCGTACGTCTCGAGGTCCGTCTTCCGCTTCTTGAGTACCAAATCGTGACGCGATTTATCCGCAGCACGCAAAGCCTTCTCACATTTCTCCTCCGCGTCCATTTCGATGAACGTGATAACCGCGCTGCAAACAACTTGTATGCCGCCTGACGCCTCCCCACTCTTGTGCCGTCGTTGCCTAGCTTTACCGTTTCCTTTCGACCTGTTGCAAGGCCTCGATTTTTATTCCTCCGGCACAATACCAGGGTAGGTTTGCCGAATCGCTGCAAAATGCAACTGCTTCAGCCATTCCGTGTTGTTGCGAGGCCAATTTTTCGGCGCCTTGAATTGAAAAGTTTCTCCGATGATGTATTGCAGGTTCCAGATGACGTAGTAGAAGTGCGACGATTTGATGGCTTTTTTGTACTGATCGTTAGCAACGCGCATGAGGTCTCCATCTTTTAATTTGAAGATGAAGTCCTGGCGTCCAACCCGACCCAAAAATTCAGCTAATTTCAAACATGCCCCATGAATCTTTCTCAATTTTTCCCGACGTGTCCGGATGGGACGCCCACCCCAAGTTCGTGCTGAACTATCAGCCGCTGGCTCGCCGACCTCAACCATGAGACCACGAGATTGTGGAGCCTATTTTTCTCGTCCCATGTTCGCTCTGTCTATCGACGAGTTACGTAGCGTAGCTGCAGCTGTCGATAGCGCCACGTTCCCCTGATCCGTCCATGCAGGTGAATTGCCCTTCTGAGTCTAACTTGCGGCATTCTGGATTATTTTCGCCATTGAAGAAATATCAGCGTTGCCCTTGGCGCTAGATTCATGGTGCTCCGTGTATTGAGGCATGGATGGGCGGATGCGATGGGGTTGGGCCGGGTTGGGCGAGTTGACGAGGCGTTGTATTTGTGCGGCTTGACGTGGTGTTGGGTGGTACCGGGGGAATGACTTGCACGTTCACTTGTACGGCGCTTAGAAGAGGGTAATGGTGTACGATTTTGGAAACGATCGGCGCAGAGGCGGCAAGGCATTGGGTATGGAGAAGGAAGTACGCTATTTCCGATGTTTCAAAACGTGTTTCTATTAATCTGGATGCACACTCTATCTTTACCGTCTGGGCCGTATCGGGCGCTAAAATTTCAATTATACCGTACGCGTGGCGAGCCGGAGCCAAATTTTCCGTTCTCTGTTGGAGGCCTTATTCATTGTTGAAGATTAAGATGTAATACATTTCACTGTAAAACGGCAAAGAAATCTTTTACCGTAAAATAGTTGCACGGATGGAGATGCGCTTAGTTGCGACCAGGGAAGTGTCACAGACGTGGTGCAGAGATGATAGAGGGCGCTGAAGGCCCTCCTAGCCGAACACTACAACTGCAGGAAAAGCGAATGCCCGCGATTGATATTTTTTGTATTAATTCGGCCACTCGATGAACAAGTAAGACTACTTTAAGTGTAGAAAATTTGGTCGCCTACGATCAATAATTGATTTTCATATTTATTGTTCAAAAAAGGTACAATGAACCCCGTTATAAACGTGGCCTTCGGGAGAAGGGGTATTTATGCATATAAGGGGGGTATGCACTCATCGAAAATAAATCAGAGCATGGTTTTCTTTCTCGACAAGTGGTCTAGAATGGTGGTTGCTTCATAGAAGCAGCTCGTTCCACCCGCAGTGAGCGTTGGCAGTTGTTAAAAGCCTTTCGGCCGGCATCGCAGAGGAGACCGTTTCGGTCGAGTACGGTACGTGCCTCAGCCAGGCACCATAACTCCTGATCAATAGACATGGGCTCCTCCTCTTCCTGCTCATCATCTTGAACAGCCAGTGGCTCGTCGTCATCGACGCCGGCCGGCTCTCGCCCCATCTCCTCCATTATCGGATTATCAATGACGTCGTCCTCCTCTGCGGGGTTCAGAAAATTTTGCAGATCTGCACAGGTAAAAGCAGACCAATCGAAACAGAGCATATTCGAGGCGAGGAGCGGAGGCAGCGCGGTTCTTTTCCATGTGCATGTTTCGCGAAGCAGGAAGATCCTCGAACTTTGCCGCATCGCAAATGATGCGACTTATCGTAGACGGATTCGGCTCGGGCCCGAGCTTGACAGCTTCCTTTGCCTATATGGCAAGCTGAACTTGGGTCAAATTCTCCCCCTCTTTTTCCTTTTTTTGTAATGTTCGACAATGAGTTTTTTTCTTGTGGAAAGAGAGTGCTTGCCTGGCATTTTGCGGTGCCGGAGGCATGGCGGCTGTTGGGTTTGACTGTGGTCTGCGGTGTGCTGAGAGCTCGGTGAACAGCGTGTGTGCCCGTGTTGAGCTCTATCAATGCGGAGGGAAATTCAAAATTTTGAACTGTCCCATTTTATAATTTTAAATTATGCATACATCCGTACTTATGCATTCGAATTTTTATCAAAATTTTAGTTTTGAACCCAAATCGTTATGCATTATGCCAATATGCAAGTTTCATTCCTATTATGCTCAATTTCGGCGATTTTTCCACGGGAGAGCGCTTCATTATGCATTTAACGCAATTATGCATATACTACATGATGATTATAACGGGGTTTCACTGTATTTAAAAGTAATATTTTGATGAATTCAATTCCGATTTCTGCTCTTGGCGACGCTTGATTTTTAATCGAATAAATTTTTGTTGGTTAAACGAAAAAACGTAACATTTTAGTCATATTAAAACTCATGTAAGGGCTAGTTAATAAATCACAAGTATAAGGCTGTCGAACTCCACTGCGGAAGCTCTTCCACTCATTCTATCCACCTTTCTTCGGACGTCTTTTTCCACATCCACAAAGTCCACACTTTCCGCCAATGCGGCGCTCTTTTGGTTGAGAGGGCAATGGATGGGCAATATGAAGTACTACATACTACGTCTACCGATAAGGGGTTCCATGCAATTTTTTTTATTGCATTACATTGCACAATTTTATTGCAATAGTTATTGTAAACCATGGATAATATTGAAATGAGCAATGTAATATTGAAACTAATTGCAATTTTTATTGCAGTTTTGAAAAATATTGCAATAGTTATTGAAACATTGAAGAATGGTGCAATACCTTTTGCAATTCTCATTGTTATTGAACTGTCTATTAGATTTTTAAAATATGGTGCAATAGATATTCCAATGTTAAAAGTTATTTTAATAAGTCAAAATAGTGTTGTTGGAACCCTACTGATAGGACACCTCCACGCACATGCTTACTTCCTGGAAAATAAGAGCTGTGAATACATTATTGTAGGAAACATACAGAATACCTACCTGGAAAATAAAGGGAGGCATCCTGCACAACGCTTGGTGACCATTCGGTACACCAAGCGCAGCGGTGACTGATCAGATTTCTATCCTTGTTACTATCTGATAGAGATACTATATTTACCGCTGCTTTTTTTACTGCCGTCTGTTACACGATAATTATTTGATAGACGTTTACGTCTGCATTCTAGCCCCATACAAATGGATAAGTAGCGTGGTTTAACTGTATGGTACTCGGGAATCTACGCTACTTCTGTACAGAAGAGGGGCGCGAATGGAACCAATTCATAAATACTGTAGCCTATGGCTATAGTACTACGGTGTACCGCGCAACGGGTGCACCAATTTCAGCTTATGCTGAATTAATACTCCCTGCTTCTGTCCTTACAACAGGCGGAGAAGGTGGAACACACTGATTTAAATTAAAATACCCATATGGGTAAATAAAACTATTTGAGAATGATCAAAATCCTCATGGCCACCACCGTGGCCGAATAAAAATAAGTACAAGACCGTTAGAAACAGGAATTTTATTCTATGGTCCTACAACTACTCACCGTTAAAGATTCGGAGAATCCGTCTTCGTACGCAGAGAGACTACGAAACTCGGTGATTCATATCATAAACTGTGGTTTAAAGTACAGTCAGGCGTAGTTAAATCCGTCTCACCAGATGCACGGATACTTTTCTCCATCTAGGCCTCAGAAAGTATGAACCAATAGTCTCCTTTGATTGGCTGGTGAGGATACCTCCCTACTGTCGGGCTGCAACCGCACGGGAAACATAAAATGACTACTAGTCCACCCCAATTGGACACTCCGAACAATACATTAATAAAGTCTCCATCTACTCTCAGCCTGAGATAAACTCACCAGGGCAACAACCCCTACCGACCTTAAAAAAACGTAAGACCCTGAACTTCAAACAATTTCGCCGATCCCCTTCGTTAAAAAAGGGAACCTCAGCTGACATCAACGCCCTCGAGCGTGACGCACTCTACCCACACCTATAAATACGACAAATTTTCGTCTCTTTTGACAAAAAACTTTAACTTATAGGGTCCGCTGGACTAATTTATTACGTTCTCTCGGCACCTATTAACACGCAGTATTTATTCCCGTCCGGCTCGTAAAGGAGTATTGGCGGAAAATCATCTCGTGTAGCTACCTCGCTTTGTCTGAAACTAACTTTTTCTATTGAAATGGGTTAATTGATATGTGTACATTGTAGCCTATAAGGCGGTACCCATTATTAAATTATGGGAATGTATATAATTTTATTTTATTTCGGCATGTTTATTGATTTAAATATCCATGTAAAATATGTAATAATTTTACTATCCTTTCGAACTTAACTCACATTGTAATGTATCAAGTGTTAAAACTTATCCAAAGTATAAACGTAAATCTCAAACGGACGAAACCTGATAAAAATCCGTATTCCTTTCGCAATAAAAACAAGAAGGGTAATTACCTACACGGCACACGCGCTAAGCGTAAGACACACTACATCAGAGTACCCCTGAGAAATGTATTAATGGGTCTCAGTCCTTTTAATCCTCATAGGACTCACTTTCCGCTACCATACGATCACCGTCGCCATAAATCCGAACCAAGGCCACTTCGGCCTTGAAAGCCAGGTTATTCGGACTCGGCGCGGTCTCGACATCGGTGATGAAGTCTATCAACTCCGATGACTGCGTAACCGCAGCAATATCGACCGTCTCAGCTGGCCTAGCAGCCTCTATTGAAACTGGATGGGGTCCCTCAGGAGCCTCCCCACCCCCTCCAGATACCGCCTCCCCCTCGAGACACGGAGCCGGCCCGGTAGGGGTAGAATCTAAAATATAAATCTTCGTCTCTTCTCCCCTGCTACCTCCTACAGAGGCAGTCACATCTTCTTCCCTCAGGCTCTGGCCCAAAGAAGACTTCCGGACCATCTGCTCAATCTGCTGGTCGACCAGCTGCTGCGCTCTTGTAGCCTCTGCCTCCCTCATCCGGAGCATTCTTGCTTCCGTTCTAGCGCTCATCGGGAACTCCTTAGGCTCTCGAGCGCTAAGTACGGCCGTCCCAATCGAGGTTTACCCAGCAGCTTCATACCCACGGCCAGCGTCTTTCACTTTCGTGAAGGACCCAGCCAGAATCTCAAGGCCGCTTCACCAGCCATCCTGTCCTACGTCGCCGCCATAACCAACCTCGCAGGCACCAACGGCATCCAGACGCGTCCCAAGAGCCGCTTAAATCTATTTACTGGAAAAATCAGGGCGGAGAACCTCGAGTGCTGCCGTTTTGCCGGAATATCCAAAAGGCATAGCGTCCTCGCCGATTACCAGCACGCTGGCTCTCGCTCGGGAACGTATACGCAATGCTTCCCACCGCGGGCCGCGGCCGTCCATCGGCTCCGTCTTTTGACCCTCCGCATCTCGGAAGATCTTTTACGATGTGTACTCGACGTCCCACCCGTCGAAGTCTAATAATCTATCGCGAAATAAAGCGGCCTTTAAATGGCCAATTATGGAGCCGAAACGAATTCCCTGTAGGAAACTGCCTCCACCTCATCTCATCCACAAGGATAAGTAGACGAGCCAGATCCTTCAATTAAATTGCCATATTCGATGCGAAGGCCTTGCTGAACGGATCGTCTGGAGTTCGTCCCGGATGGCTGTCAGGATCCAATACAGCCGCCCGTTCCGGGCCTGGATTATAGATTCCTTCGCCATCTCGGCCGCCCACTCTGTCCGCATCGACCACCAAGCTGGTTGCTTAGGTTATCTGCATCATCCAGCTGCCTATATAAATCCACCCTCATGTTCCAGGGCACCTCCATGAAGAACAACCATGTGCCCATCGGCGATTAAACCCTGCTAAGCACATCCTGTTGAACACATACGCACTCTACGCAGTGCCCAGGGACCAATTCGACGGTCCGGTGACGCTTCGTACGTTCCAGGTCTCCCATACACTTCGGCATGGTTAACTCTAGAAGCTGATTCTGAGCTGTTTCAAAGACCGGAAAACGTTTCATATTTTGCGCAGGAGGCAAGAACACTAGGTCCAAAGAGACGCCCCGCGCCTTATATAGCCCCGGCTACTCCATCAAGCACCGTACCTGCCCGATATACGGGATCTCACGGCACCAGTGGGAATATTTCATGTAATAGCCCAACGCCGCCGGAAGACAGTACTCAAACAGTGTCAGATAGATTGCTCGCTCCTCCATCTTCCACTGTAAGCGCTCCTGTGAGCGCCTCCTTTGTATCACATACTTATTAACCTCACGCAAGCACTGACTCCATTCCGATGATGACATGAAATCTACCGGCGTCGACCCGAGCGCCATCTCCTCCTCCACCTCCCGTAGGACGATCGGGTGTTAATCTCGCGGGTCGGGCCGGAATCCTGCGGGGCCGCTCTGTGCGGCCTGACAGCACTTGGAGTGTGCACCGCCGGGGGCAGTGATTAAAGAGGTCTTTTCTCACTAATCCGTCTTGGTGTGCGAGAATCTTCAAGAAATTCTTGAATGGTTTGACTGGGTGGATTGGTCTAAGTGTCCGAAGGTAAATCTTAACATCCCGGAAGTGCCGGGCTAATTTAAGCCTGTACACAGGGATTTTGATGACTTGTTTCACTTCGACCCATGCTTGTGGGCGCCGAATTTCTCAGGAGAATGGATCTTTACTACTAACCGGGGCAAGAACGAGCGCGATGGTGCGTGTGACCGGAACCCGCGCTAGTTAGGGGAAACGGTACACCTGAAGCAGCACGGAAATCGGCGCGGCGACCCTCGAAGTGACTAAGTGCGCTACTTCAACAAGTGAGAGCGCCGGTCTGGGGATTCTGGTCGAATTATATCTCGAGAGGCGGCGCGAAACTTGTTTTTGACGCCCTTTGCGACCGTTAACGCTCCGGTTGTTGATGCTGAGAGAAAGTGTGCGGCGGCGGCGATCAATGAATTCATCCTAGAGGATGTGATGTTCAACTGGTTCTGAAACAAGCAAGCCTCTATGAGCGTCCCGGCTGCGGCCAGGTGATTAAGTTGCTCAAGTCGTGCTTGACACAGCGCTTCGCGGAGAAGGTACTCTCTGCGGTTAATCTCGTTCGAACTCCGAGCTCAGCGCTCTCGCCCTTCGAGATGGAGATGTTCGACGCCTTGGTAGCTGAAGTCAAAAGTGAAGGTCCGGAGGAGGGCGAAATAGTGGACGACGCCGACGAAGCTGGGCCATCTCCTGCTCTTTTATTAGTCGAGCCTGAGGGAGCATACTCATCAAATCGAATTATTTTGTCAACTGTTGGGTCTGTGCGGGTCCTTTGCTAGGACCTGTCGACATTAAAGATGTTCGTTGAGTGCTACTTTTTCTCTTAAGTAGAGCTCGAGCCTGTACTTTAGGCAAGCGAGTTGTATCAGCATCGTGCTATTGAAAGAATGATTGCATGAACTGTCCTGGTTGTTCAGACCTGTCCCAACAGGAAATTTGTTGAATGAGGGCTGTAATTTACCCTTGTTTCGATGTTGGATAATATCATTCTTTCGTCAGGAGGCGGATCGACATTGCGGTGAATCGATTCGATGCTACCTTTCTTTTGGTAACGCATCTGTTTATAACGCATTTGCGCAAATTATGACTGATTTTCGTGCACGTGGTGCGCGCGAGGGCAAGTGATTCATCCTCGTGATAAAATGCGGATGGGATAGTGGCCTCTTGTATCATCTGCCTTCGTTTGGCTTTCCTCTTTTAAAAAATCAACTTAGGGGTCAGGTGTTTCAACAGGGGCAGGGGCTGCCGTCGTGGGCATAGGAGTATTGCGCGGTAGAATCGTACGCACTAGAAGGGATACTTTGTCTTCTGCATAATTATTGTTTGGCGAGACGTTGGAGTCTTAGTCCTGTAAGATAAAAGGGGATGCACTGCAGGGTCGGTGGGTACCGGCTCTGTGGCTGGTATCAGCGTGGCGTGCAAACCTTAGTGGAGTCGAGCTTTTCGCGAAGGGGGCGAGCTAGAGGTAGGGAAGGCCAGAGGTTGGTGTGCCGGAGGGGGAGGCAACGATTGGTGGAGCATGGTATTCAGCATCATCCGGATACGGCGGTGAAGGAGTGTCATCAGAAGGCTGGGTGTCGGCCGAGGACGGCCAGATAGTACGTGGGGCCGTGGAAAGTCTTTCGTTGGATACAACAATGGTCCCTCAATCTATTTTAAGAACAACTGAGCGCAATGCTACTTGATGCGCAATGATCTTGAACGGTCCGATAGCCTTGAGGAGAATCTTATGATTGATCTCCACATCCGTATCGTCTTATTGTCTAATAAATAACAAGTGGCCGATACGATACTAGTTTCGCATCGGCCGCATGTTACGGTCATAGTCGGATTTGTATCAAGATTTGCTCGACCTTAGGCTTGTGTCGCTGTGCGCATGAGCGCCAGAAGCCGAGCAGAAAATTGTCCCTTCGCCATGCGGGGCGGAAGAGCCGAATAGTCCACTTCCTACAACTTCTCAATAAAAAGGTGAAATTTAGAAGTAGAAAGCACGAGCTCGAAAGGCGTCAGTACCTTTCTTCTCTGTACTGTTCAGTTATACCCATAGGATACTGAAATCTATAATCGATCCCATTGTAGGCCGGTATGGGAGCACGTTGCTCGCAGTGCTGCTAGATGGTTCTATTGAACCGCTCCACCATCCCGTTGGTACGTGGTTGGTAGAACTAACTGAAGGCCTGCCGTGTGACCAGTATGTTACACACGGATTGGAAGAACTGAGAGATAAATTAGAAACCTCGGTCTGACAAAAAGTGGATCGGTGGTCCGTATGCGAACGCCCATTTTTATCAGTATGCCCTTGCCGCTGTCAACTAAGTAAATGCACGAAGGGGAACTGCCTGCACTATCTTGGTGTAGCGGTCAGAGATGAAGAGCAGGTAACAATAACTAGCTCATTTCCTGTGGACTAGCCCCTGGATGTCGATACCGACGTGTTAAAGCGCCCTTGATGCGGGGAACAGCGTGAGAAGGGAGACGAGCATTATTCGCTTGAATCTTTCGATGGAACATGCGGGACACTGGCGTGCGACTTTTTATAAATGTCGGTCGCCATCTAGAGCCCATAGAAGGACCGCAGAAGATTGTATTACATCCAGGAACCGCCCGGATCTCCAGAAACTCGAACATAGCAGAAATGCACAGAAAGTTTCTAGAAGGCTGTCTGGAACGACTGTTTTCCTTTAGAACTCGCCGGGGGATACGTGGCAAATAAATCCTTCTCGTCATAGGTGAATGGGAGATTCACGGCTTGAAAAAAATGAACGACAATAGATTTACACTCCTCGCCTTCTGCTTGAGCTGAGACGAACTGTCCGTGGTCGAGGGCAAAAAATGGCTCGGTATCCACCGTATCAACTGGCTCCAGAAAATGTGTCTCATCTAGAGGGTCTTCATCATCGATTAAAGCGCGGTCTTCAACCTCTTGTTTTTTGAAGGTTTTCGAGCTCGATTCGATCACAGTTACAGGGAGCTAGACTTCGATATCTACGTCCGTCTCCCTTTCGTTGGGGACACTGGATAGTTAATCTGCTATCTTATTCGTCTTTCCGTCTTAAATTCCACTGAGAAGTCAAACTTGTACAGGCGTTGACGCCATCGGGCCAGACGACTCGACGTATCGGTTTCTTTGAGCAGCTACTTGAAAGCTTTGTGGTCAGTTTATACCTGGAACTTCGGGTGTTCCAGGCACTTTCGAACGAGCTGGCAGGCCCGAACGACTGCCAGGAATTCTTTCTCTATCACGCTGTAGTTGCGATCTGCAGAGTTTAGGGAACGGCTCCAGTATCCAACGGGCGTCGTTATTCATCTTTATGTGTTGCATGAGATCAAAGCCGACTTGGTACCCGGAAGCGTCGGAATCCACAAAGTAGGGGAGATAAATATTAGTAAGATTCAAGATGGGCGGGTGGATCAAGGCTTACTTGAGGCTTTGTAAATCGGCGAGCTGCGCCTGGTAGCAGTATTACAGCCCGAAGGGTTCACCTTTCTTCAAAATATCTTTGAGAGGACCAGCAACTCGTACGAACTTCGGCAAGAAACGTCAATTCACGTTGCACAGCCCAAGGAAGGACTTGAACTGTTTCTGTATTCGAGGCTGTCGGAAGAATCTAACTGCGTTGATTTTATTTGCGACCACAGCCAAATTCCCTCAACAGACGGTGTTGCCCAGATACTCGGCTTATTTATTAAATAAATCGCAATTCGCGAGCTGGAGGGATAATTCAGCATTTCGAATTACTTCAAACACACACTTGAAATTTATAACACGTTCATCGAATATATTCGAGGAAAATATCATATCATATATATATGCAAGACTCCTCTGCTAGCGGAGTCCGTTGTAAGGTCTCAGGTTCATGCCAAAGCCCGAAGAAAATCTGGTTGAACTTGTAGCACCGTAGTTGCACACGAACGCTGTATTCGCGCGGTCATCTCACATGAAATCTATCTTCCAGTATTCACTATTTGCATCAAGCGCAGAGAAGTACTTAGCATCGCCCAGAGCGTCCAAAACTTCTTCCATGCGAGGAAGAGGATACGGATCCCTGACCTTCACGGCGTTAAGTAGGCGGTACTCAAAACAAAAACGCATCATTCCATCTTGTTTCGCACGAGGAATACGGGTGAAGCCCACTTACTATTAGAAGGCTTGAAAACCCCTTCTTGCTCATTAAATAAACCACCTTTTCTTGGAATTTTGCGAGACTTTGGTCCTTCCAGATGGGACTGGGCCAGATTAGACTAATTTATGTCGGGAGTCTCGATAATGTGCTTCGCCGCAGCTATGCGACCAATTGAACCAGACCAAATCGTCTCAATGTGACTAAGCACGTCTCGAACATGCCCTTTTCCCGTCAGGTAGATGGTCTAGCTTCACATCGTCGACTCCATACTTGGTGTAGAGTTTCTCAGTCTCATCGCCCGTTATTTTGGCTATGAACCTGGCGGACTTCTGTAACTGCCAGTAATGATCTAGACGGTGACACGTCCGAAACCTCGAATTCGCTGAGAAACGGTAGCTCGCGTGCTTCTCACAGCGTCCCACTCCGGTGTCGGGCGGAGGAGTTGATATTCAGGAAACATTATTGAGCTCCTCGGCTGGAGGTGAAGGTGTCAAGCTCACTTGCCGCGAGGTGAGTTGAGGTTCTCATACGTTTTCTGCCACACAGAAGGTTGCGTCTTACGAGCGTTCTATAGATGTTAGCACTTACATCCGACCAGTCGATAATTTGAAGCCATCTTTTTTAACTCGACGGCATAAGCAGTCGAAGGGGCGGGTACACCATGCCCACCACCTTTCCCTTAGACAGCTGTGACTACTATGGGGAAAGTTGAGTAGCTTGACCACAGTAGGTCGATTGATCTCAAGTTCTGCTACGCCATTGGCAAGCAATACTTAAAGTCTATTATCAAACTTATCCTGGGGCTCTAGTATGTGAGCCCCAGTGAATTTAGCGGTAAACTTTTAATAGTACTCCGATCTTGCGGGTAGCACGAAGCTTTTTGTTAAACGAAGCCAGGCGTCTCGGTTAGGGGCCGGAAAAACTTCTAGCTCTCCCTTTTTGCAGACTTCATGCTCTATGAGTCGTCTATGGAAGGCCTTTCCACGCTGGATAGAGACGTGCGACCCGTCTCGAAGAAATTTTGTTCGTCGCTGAACCCACACTGCATAGACCTGGTGGTCAATGATGAAGGTGGTGCCGTGTATCAAATCAACCCCAAGTTGTAGAACAACTATAAGGGGTTGAACAGATAGATAGGGCCCAATTTGTATGCTCAACTTTATGACACTCAGCATGTGTTGTGTGTTCTGGGATGCTGACACGAGATTCACCACCTCAATGCTGTGGTCCAGAAGCGACATCATCGTGTCTGGAAGTGCACCAGCCCTTGTACGGGTAGGGCAGCCGCCGGTATCGAATAGCGTCAGGTAGAATCTCCCTAAGTTCCTGAGGACGCGTTGGGCTTCTACCTTGTAATTTTAGTCAGAGCCGGCATACAGGGTAGATGAGGTAGAATTCATAAGACCGGTCGGGCTTCAGCCAGAGAGGTCTAGCTTTCAGTACCAGGGCAATGAATTATAAGGGCTAGGGCGGGATTGTCCGCTCGAACCCCGCGTCTATTTTTCGGCTGGTCTTTAAAACACCAGCCACCTTATCACCGCCCTCATACCGCATGTGAGGCGACAAGGGCTGATTACGACCAGACTGTTGCTACGCTGGTATTACTACCGTCGCGCATGGAGCGCTAACGTACTTCTACCGAGGCGAAGTAGGTCATTAAGTTCAGCCTCTAATACGCGTAGGTAGTTATCTTCCGCCACTTTCAGCAGTGTAGCGTCAGCTGCTGGATGTTTCATCTTACCCAAGTAAATGTCAGGAGATATTTCTATGCCATGTGGCATAGAAAAGGTAACACTATTCTTAGAGACGCGTGCTCTGGACAGTGAAGCTAGGCCTTTGCTCTGGTCTGGGTTTCGCCCAGGGCTCGAGCTGTGTTTTTCACACATGGGGAAGACGCACAAGTTTTTTGTGCGTATTTATAGCCCGGCGGATATATGCCCACCAGGCTGTCCTCCCCGGAGGAAGGAGCAAAAAATCTCGCATATTGCGCCAGTGTATACGTTTTTCCGTGGCAACTGACTGGGCTGGCCACGGTTTGCCTTGGCCGACATAGTTGATCGTCACCGGGATCTTCGCGATGGTATGTCCCGACTTGAATCCCGAGGGTATTCACCCTGGGGAGGTTCCTTTCGAGCCGCAGTCGGAGATTAATGACGGTCTCCGAGTGCGGAGGCGTAGTCTAAGACGTCCATCAAGGACAGGAAGGAATTTCTAGCTGCACCTGTGTGAGCGAGCTGCGGTCTTATCGAGGCGCTAGCGCCTCAAATGAACCAGGTTACTAGTTCGCGCTCTTCATAAACAATGCCGCACTCGCATGCAGCTGTGAGGAGACTTTGGGCAGAAGCAAGCTTCGCCTCTTCGTTCTTCTCACCGATAAAATCGAGCGCATCCACGGCGCGCTTGAGATATAAATCCATCCAAAAAGGGCGAAGTAGGAATTGGATTGCCTTCAGATAGGAGGAAAATACGCCGGATAGGTCGTCGGTAATCGTTTCGTTGGAGATGAAGAGCTCTTTTTCATCAACTTTATAAAAGCGAGGAAGTATCAGTAATGCGGCTCCTTTGAATATGGAATTCTGGTCGCGCTTAGACTCATAAAGGCTCAAAAAATTCAATACTTTTAAGGCTTCATTATAATAAAACTCATCGTCTTCGTGCGAATTTACGAGGCGTCTCACTTTCAGTCCCGTAGTGGCGGTGCCTGATGCGTTGAAAACGCTTTCGAATATTAGCAGCAGACACTTCCTATTAGAAAGCTCGAGCGTGAACCGATAGTCTTGAGGTTTAAGCTCCCGGATGCCTCGGCACCGGGGCCCTCCCATCCTGTTCGTCGCAGAGTATGA
>JAVCKV010290309.1:0-43977 GCA_032274145.1 Herpochondria borealis
TAGCAAAAGCAAGCCAATCCCCGTCAGATCAAAGTCCACCTATTAGTAAGGTACGTATGAATGCTTCATTTTTCACCCCTCGCAGTCTAATGGCGCGCGCTAGAGTAGATGCTAGAATCGTCGTTGCCTCGAAAGGAGGCTGTCGAAACACTTTTTGGTAGTTGTCGTTGCTGGACGCGACACTTCTGTACTAGTTATTGCCAAGCTGAACTAGTTTCAAACTATGATATGTTCGCGCTGGCCACTACACCAAACCGCAACTTTGTTCAGTGCACATAGTAGACACGAATCTCGCACGTTATTGTTCCCTTGTACTGTGAGTGGTTTCTATCCTATCATTGTGCCCTACTACTAGACGACACGAAAGACGAAGAAAACAGCGAGGACGGGGCCTTCTCTAAAGAGCTCCCAACTTGTGCAAAAGCATGGCTTGTAGAACGCCGCAAGAATCCGTGTAGTACTACTTTGCTACTAGAGACGGTAAAGGAACAAGAATGGGAAGGACAATACCATACAACCACATTAGACACGTTACCCTGTCAGCTGGTATATGCCGGCAGTATTGTTCTGAACCAGGAGGCGTTGTACGCTACAGGTAAGAAAGGAATGCTCTGTTAACCCATCTCTGGCACTTTTGACGTGTCGTCATTGAGATCGGCGCAATCCATGTACTTGTGCCAGCTTGCGCGTCCCCCATCAGTCGGTGCGTCACTTCGACTGAATAAAGGCACCCCAATGCGATGTAGTGCATTTCGCACAATTGCAGCAGCTCACAAAGTACAGATATATTCTCAACGGTGCTATCAGAAGTACGTTGTACATGTACCTCTAGGTACAGCAGAACACCAGAGGCTTGATGCGGTTAAGTGTGAGTGCCGCAGGTCTCTTCCACGAATTTGTACTGGGCACGATGGGATAACTGATGAGTGCAGATCTCATCCCGTTGACATTATTGTAGGATGTCATACTAGACGTTTTGTGAAAAAATGAACAGCTACCTGGTACTTGACAGAATTTATAGGCCCTTCGCATGACTGTATCTAAGATCCTTCACATCTTTAAACACCATACCAGGTATTAGCTCACAAAATGGGAAGGTTCTCATCGTGTTTCCTTCCAGAAGCGGCATATATTTCTAGAATCACGAACAGTGTCGTCCAATCGGCTCCAGACTCCATGACATCTAGATACCAATATCCAAATCATGTATCATGGCCCATTGGTATGTTTCCAGAGTGTCTGCATAGATTTGTTGTATTGCCGAGAATTCTTTACATTCACGAACGACAATCTGTCGGAATCGCCCTAAAGCACCCAAGCCTGCAGGTCTTCACATTTTCTGGATTGCTTCAAGTTGCTTTCTCCTTTCGGAAGCTCACAATAAACAAAGTTTGTTGTCCCCAAGACCCTCAAAGAAAGTGAAAACTACAAATTTATCAAGGTAAGCGTTCATCCCGACACGTCTCTATTGTCAGAATGAAATGCAACTTGTCCTTCCTGCTCCTCTCGTGGTACCTTACGAGGTATCATGGTGTCATGGCTTACACCCAGCCTGCTTGGTGGCCACTCGTCGAGTCTACCTTTGATGGCGTGAATCTAAGTCAATGCGATAAGAGGAACCATGTGCCTCCATCAAACGGGCAACGTTGCTCTCGGAAAAAGCCAAAGACGTGCTTCTTTGGAGATCAATACTGCGGAGGAAATCCATATCCAGATAAGAAATGCTTCTGTGTCTACGGAGCTTGGCGGTGTAGGCCAGTGGTTTGTCCAACAGCACCTCCTTCTCCTGGACTTCCCACCGAACCACCTGCTCCTCCTCCCTACGATGGTCCTTGTTCCAACGTTCTGATTGATTTCGAAACGAGAGGTGATGGATCCGCTTTGGCAGCCGGCGACTACGTCAAAGATGAATGGTCTGTTCAGTACGGCATCACTGTTAGTGCAACCAGCACAACGGGCTTCACACCACTCAACATGCCAAGACTCTTTGACACTTCCCGTCCTGGAACAAATGATGCAGGCGACCCCGATCTAGGAAGTCCGAACCAGTTATGCATCCCTACCGGACCAGGCGTCGGTGAAGGAGGTGTGCCTAATGCTGCCGGGGAAAACTGTGCACCACAAGGGTTGGTTCTTATTATTCAAGAGAGTGACACTGTTTTCCCTGATGACAATGTAGAAGGCGGCATGGTTGTCTTCGACTTTGCAGTCCCAACTGATGTGAATTCTCTGGGTCTCATGGACATCGAGCCTGGGGCAACCATCACTTCCGTCAGTGTAACCAAGGCAGACAATCAGGTTGTACTCTTCAATGCACAAGGATTGGGAGACAACAGTGTCGAGAAGATTGCGACCAACGTTTTGGATGCAAAACAAGTCAAGATCACTTTTGGTACCTCTGGTGCTGTAACCCACTTGGATCTGTGCATCTATTCAGGCCCGCCAACAGACCCACCCATCTACGTCCCTCCAACCGACCCACCCATCTACGTCCCGCCAACAGATCCACCCATCTACGTCCCTCCTACGGATCTACCTGTTTACGTCCCACCAACGGATCCACCCCTCTACGTCCCTCCTACAGATCTACCTGTGTATGTTCCTCCAACTGATCCACCCTACTACGTCCCTCCAACCAAGGCTCCAACAAAGAGGCCAACGAGACCTCCAACCCCATTGCCTACGAGAAACCCAACTCCCGCACCAACCAGAACTCCAACCAGGAAGCCAACGCCTCGGCCCTCTCGCCAACCTACTCCTCGGCCATCTCGCCAACCCACTCCTCGCCCATCTGTCCAACCCACTCCTCGACCAAGCAGAGCGCCCACTCCGACTCCAACCAAGTTGCCAACGCCTCGTCCGACTCCCCAACCCACTCCTCGGCCATCCGTCCAACCCACTCCTAGACCCAGCCGAGCGCCCACTCCGACTCCAACCAAGTTGCCAACGCCTCGTCCGACTCCCCAACCCACTCCTCGCCCATCTGTCCAGCCCACTCCTCGCCCATCTCGCCATCCAACGCCTCGGCCATCTGTCCAACCCACTCCTCGACCAAGTAGAGCGCCCACTCCAGCTCCAACCAAGTTGCCAACGAGAGCTCCGACCCCATTGCCTACAAGAAACCCCACCCCCAGACCAACCACGAACCCAACGCCTTTCCCATCTCGTCAACCAACTCCTCGACCATCTCGCCGTCCAACTCCTCGGCCAAGTAAGCGGCCCACACCCGTTTACGTCCCTCCAACCAACGCACCTGTTTACGTCGCACCAACAGATGCACCCGTCTACGTCGCCCCAACCAACGCACCTGTTTACGTCGCACCTACAGATGCACCCGTCTACGTCGCCCCAACCGACGCACCTGTTTACGTCGCACCTACAGATCCACCGTACTACATTCCTCCAACAGATCCACCACACTATGTCCCTACAGACCCTCCCAACTACGTTCCCCCAACGGACCCACCAAACTACGTCCCTACACCCATCATCCCTCCATCGTCTCCCACGCCTGATGCATTTCCTACTTCCCATCCACCAACGACAAAGACGTGTTCTTATAGAAGAAAGGACATCAACAACGACTTCACGTTGGCAGAGCAGCAAGAATTGGCTACTCTTGTTGAGCAGTATGTTGATACTGTAGTTATTGGGCAGCATACAGCACCAGGCTTACATCACACAGCAGCGTTTCTGCCATGGCACAGGACGTACATTGGTGGACTAGAGAGCTTCTTGTCTTCTCCGGCAATCAACAAACCCCTTTATGTCCCTTTGCCAAAGTGGAACCCACAAAACCCAATCCCATCTCCATTCCTTGTGATTGACAACAGCTGCGGCCCTTGCGGTTCACTTCCTCCTCCCCCTGTGGGCCTTCCTGTAATGCCAACACAGCTGGACGGTAGCAACGTGTGCGTGTATGCTGACGTGGACGAGCTCCGACTTGGTGGAGGAGCAGCGAGGCCGTCTCTCGAGAATTGGCATGACACAATCCACGTGAGCGTGGGTGGAGCCTTCAGTAGTGTTCCCACTGCTACCCACCTTTTGATCTTTTTGCTTTGGCATGCATTTGTGGATGATATCTATTGGTGCTATTGCCAGTGTGGCGACTGCAGCTCTATAGCGCCACCACCTCTCCCTGAAGCTGCTGAACCGAACTTTGAGAACGATGCAGAACTTTGTTTGGAGGAAGCGCAACGAATGGTTCAGCAAGAGGTGCCCACGTTTGGGCTTGACAACACTGCTCTCATGACTACGGCGGACGAGGCACTTGTATCTTTTGCAGATCGCGGCGACGACCCCGTGGTGCGACGACGCCTACAGGCCGTTCGCGAGCAGAAGAACTTTTTCGTCAACGCAACACTTGTTGCGCTTGATGACTTGAGCGTCCAGTCGTCGCGCATCGTGGAGCAAGTGCCCTTTGCTGCTTTTCTCGCCGAGTCGATTGATCAACGTATCGGGATTTGCAAGGCCCTTGTTGAAAAGGTAGAGTCTCCTACAGGTCCTGACAATGTTCCCTCAGCGGCACCTAGCGATTCAAAGCTTCCGAGCGCAAACCCAACGAACCTAGACGAAGACGAAGAGTCTACAGAAAAGGCAGAGTCCACATCTCCAAACCGTTTCAGTGGTCCTTCGAACCTAAAAGGCAACCGTCTATAAGCCTCCATCCTTCCGTGACTACAGGTAGGTCATTGCGAACGAAGAGCGATTGGGATGACATTGTATATTCGACAGTCTACATGTCATGCCGTGACTACTCCGAGTCAGATACAACCAAGAAACAGAAAAAATACATTGATGCATACGATCCATTCTATGCGCTGCATACATACATACATACATACATGTAAGGGTTTCAAGCCAGATGAGAAGCACGCGAGCCTCATGGGTTCGTCCAAGAAACTCAACATTCATTCATTCATACTGAACTTGCAGGAAAGTTCAACTCGATTTTGCATGTCACACCGCCACTCTGTCGAGAAGGTAAGGCGGATTAACAACCAAGAGAGAGAGAAAAATGCATGGTGACACACGACGATTGATGAGCAGTGACTTGGTACCGCGCAGTGAGCGAGCCAGTCGTAGTGATTAAATTTACATACTAGGAAAAGAATTGCATGTCAAAACTGATTGTCAACACTTCACAGCCTTCATCACTACGTTCGTACTTTCGTTCGTGCGAGCTTCATAGCTAGTTGAAACCATCGTCTGGAATTCTCACTTTCATACCAGCCATATCGTCTCGAACACATATTTGGCACCCCAGTCGCGACGTATCGGTCAATTCAAAGGCCAGATCCAGCATGTCATCTTCTTCGTCTTCTTTTTCAGGTAGAGTGTCGTACATCTCCTGCTCAAAGATCAAATGGCACGTCGCACAAGCCAACTCTCCACCACAGGCACCCTCTAGCTCAATGTCATTGTCGTGCGCAATATCCAAAAGATGCTTTCCCACTTCCGCTTGTACTTCAATTTCGTCTCCAGTAGGATCAATGTAAATGATTGGGACCGTAGAGAAGCATCGTCGCGTGGACTCTTGCAGCATTGGCGAAAGCGACATCGCGCCTTTTGTTCGAAGCGCTGAAATCGTCAGGTTTTTCAACCTTCTTGTTGCGATAGTTCTGATCATATTGTGTATTGTTGAAAGGGGTTGTGTGCTTGGTGAATGTGAATGTCTTCGAATGATGTGCCCTCCTCTAGCTAGCAAACCGATTGATCACCATTGTGGGAATGGTGGACGACACGTTCAACGTGGGGCTCTGACTGAGAAAGCGAAGCTAGCGTTTGTGACGTCATCGTTTAACGTTATTAAGCGGTTATAAATTGCGCGACGACCGTTTCTTTTTTCACTCACTTTTTCGTTGGGATTTTGCACCAGACACTGTTTTGCACCGCACACATCAAAATCCAACAAGCCTCAACTAGCTTACACCCTCTCATTACCCTTTCTCTGTTTTGTTTCCGCAACACTAACGCACACGCCATCATGAATGGGCTCTTCGGTGTGGACATCAGTAGGCAGCTGTTTCCTGTGTCAAAGAGAAAACGCGGGGCCAAGAAATCAGCCGCTGCCGGCGGGGCGCTTGCGAATCTTGGCGTTGATTCAAATAAAGAAAACAAGAGAAGAAGAACAACCAAAAATCCAAGAGGCTCGGTTCTTAGCAGTCTAGTATGTGATGATGTTCCCAAGAGCAATAACGAGTCGAGGGGGGGATCCATTCTCAGTAGTCTACTATGTGTCGACCAGAGCAAGAACACGTTTGGAGTCCTTGGAGAAATTGGCAACCATCGATCGCCTCCACGAAGCAACAAGGAATTGAAGGAAGCACGGAGCTCTGTCCTAGCTCAAGATTATGGAAAAAACAAGAAGGATGTTGCCTTTTCCGTTTTTGAGCAAGTGCCTGTGAAAGAATCGTGTGCAGGCCCTCGAGAAATCGTTTCTGTCTTTGAGCAACTGGCGGGGCAAGCTGCGCCAACAAGTAATGAGCTCTTGTCTCGGAAGGAATTGCTTGCAGGCCACCAAGAAATCGTCCCGCTATCTGTCTTTGAGCAACTTTCAGGGCGAGAGAAGCCTGCAATCCGTAAATCAAAACCCGCACTTGCAGACAAGTCGAAGCCAGTCGTTTCTGCTCTTGTACCGCCTCGGAAAGAGCCTTTCTCTGTGCTGGCCGCTCCGTCGGGAAACGGAGATAACAAAAGTCGGAGAGCAAAACGACGAGGCAAGCGAGATCGACAGCTTCAAGGAGGTCGTAACAAGATGATCTCGGTGAAGAGCGCACCACAGAAGACAAAACCAAAGGCCAACAAGTCTGCTTCATGCGAAGCTTGGTACGATTGCAATGAACTCAGTTTGAGTGGTACATCTTTTGCACAGGATGAAAGCAAAACGAGTGCTCCCGCTCGAGTGTCACGAAGAAGAACGCGACGAGACGTCGAAGGGGGCCTCGCATTTCAATCGAAGCCAGAACCAAAGACATTTTGCAAAGTCCAGGCACAACCTGATGCTTCCCTGCTAGCTTCGAAAGTTATCAAAAGTCTCGCCCGAGAGGAGCAGGCAGAGACTTTGGTAATGAATGATGAAGTAGCAACAAAGGAGAACTGTGTTGAAACTAAGAAGAAAAGAAGACGTCGACGGGGGAGAGAACGCGTGTGTTCGGTATCGAGAGAGAAAGAAGGCCTTGATGCATCCGCAAGTATCGAAACGGAAAAAAGAAGTGCTGCGGAGGATAAGAAGAAAAGAGGGCGGAGTAGAAGCTCCAAGGCATTGAAGAAGACTGAAAGTGTTGATGGCGTGACGGCATTCGCAAGCTCGAAACAATCTGTTGTCGGCAGTGACAACGGTCACGTTGAAACAATGCCAAACGTCTCTCCCAAGACTGTTCAGTCCGAGGCGCCAGACAAACTACGTAACTCCGAGAAGGAGGAAGGTCCATTGAGGCCCTCTGTGGAGGAGGTCACTTTTCTGAAGGAGACAGACGGTTTGCGTTTCATGAGCTCTTGGTGTACGGAAGAGCTAGTCTTACAAGGAAGACCATCTGATCCTCTGCGTGAGAAGCCAAGTTCAAGAGTTCTTGAATTGGACTTTATAGGCATCAACACGGAAGCCGCGAAGACTTTGCTTCAGCATTCAGCCTCAAAAAGTGAAGATTTTGAGGCTGAGTCTGCTGGGATAAAGACAACGCTCACTATCGACGATATCGACAAACGAGTCGGAACGAGGGGAAGGTCGATGTCCAGGTCGCACGGTGATTCAGCAAGACAGTCGTCAGATATAGCCGATGCAAAGTCGTTGCAGCTAGTTAACCAATCAAGAAAGAGAAAACACCGTGAAAGGTCAAGGCGACGAAAGCAATCTCAATCTGATAAGACGGACGTGAACGACAAACCAGATACGATTCAGCATACGAGACGATCGAGGCGGGCACCAATTCCGACAGATCGCTACTCTCCAGAAGTGAAGTCACGACTTCGAAAGAAAGCCGTCGAAGTCGAGGATGAACCACAGGCGGAAACGGCGACGACACGTCCAGTACAGAAGAAGAAGAAGAAGAGGCGCAATAGTGCGCAAACTACAGATGCCAAGATAACGAAGGCGCGCCCTCGCCCGTCAGCGTCACTTTCTCCCCGCATGAGAGTGTCTGCTCGATCTAGGCACAAGACTGACAAGTATTCTCCCTCAAAGAGCAAGTCGTCACAGCAAACGCTGTCTCCGATAGCAATTGATCCCACTGCATCAACCGAAAAGGTCGAGGACGACTTTCTGGTGGATCCTGACCAACCGCCCCTTGTCATCCATCGTCTGAAACGAGCCTCGATATCAGTACCGAAGTCAGATATGATAAACAATGCACCAAACAACCTTCCACCTAAGCAGAATGCATCAGAGAACTCCTGTACCGTGGTTCGAGGGCGACAAGCAAAGCGTGTCAAGTCAAGTGATGATCCCGACAAAGTCTCAAAGCCCAAGCGAGGAAAGTACGTCTCTACGCCAAAGAAAGGGAAGGGTAAACATGTTGACGAGACGTTGTGTGATGACCCCGGCTTTTGGACTGAAATTCAGCTTTTTTCACTGCGCAATGCGCACACTTCTGTTGATCCTCGGTGTGTCAACTTTTGGGAAGAAGTGGCAAGTAAAGTGGATGGAAAAAACGAGGAGCAATGCAAAGAGAAATGGTTTGCGTTGGTTAAAACACCAGTTCCAAAGAAGAAGAAAGCCAGAAACCGAGCAACTGGTCACACTTCACCGCAGACCAACGCCGCTCCTGGTGACGAAGAGGACGATTTGTTCAACGCTACTCCCATGAGATCACAGTATATGAGTGACGACGACAATGACTCGCATGGCCCTGTCGAAACTACATTTGACTTTGATGTTGGTAGCCCAATTATTGATGAAGGGCACTCAGGAACTTTCCAAGAAAATGAGTACGACGACGGTACAGAGACTGCAGCTCCTATATCTAGGGTAGGCTACAAGTCCTATATTCAGAACATGAGGAGAGATATTTCAAGGGCGGCTAAGGCGAAAAAGAGAAAGAATCAGGCTTTGTCCATTCATCAAGGTGGTCCTCGAGTTCTGTCCGGCACAATAGATCATGGTGATTTGGAAGTGAATGGATCCTTGACTCCAGGTGGCACTGTGCGGCTTCGAACGGTGGACTGGAAGGACGAAGAGGAGGACGACTTTTTCGACGACTCTGATGACGACGAGGAGGAAAATTGAGGACCAAGAGTTAAATGTGCAGGAATTTTATCGGTTTCTCGACCTGGTTTCGACCAAATCAGCAGTCACCGGTTGTATGCGATCGTTATGTTTACAGGATATTCCACTGGAGCAACTAAGTAGACTTCGATCGTGTGCTTGGGTGCATCATTTCTGCCACAGATTATGTAGACTACAGAAAGTGCTGCATAGCTGCTACAGCTGCTACATGCTACACAATGCCAGGCACGTGCTCTGCACCTCGAGGTTAGTTGTTCCGGGACAGTGAACTGATGACACCCGCTGTGCGAGCAAAACCAGAACAATTGCAACAAGCATGGCCTTGCTAGACTTCAAGAACACAGATCTACGACATGCTTAAAGACTCAAACAACAGCACCGCAACTCAGCTGCTACAGTAGCACAAATGACAACTACGCGCTAGTCTAGCTAGACCAATCACCAGGCTCTCTCGAGCGGCCTCTCTCTGCATGTGCTGCGCTGGCTAAACGCATGCAGAGCACCACTTCTCAAAGAATTTGTGAGTTGACCAATGTGCAGTTTCTCTGTCATACGCGTACACTGTAACGACCCTAGGGCACATACTTTAAGGCAAATTCTGTCCTGAATACTTTTTGGACCTTATCTATCTGTCATGTCTCCTTTTCTGTCATGTACCAGGCTGTATTGTATGCTTCTGTCCATGGTACGTCGTATGCAGACGACCATCAAACTTCCAATGCTGGCCAAGATGCACGTGTTTTAGTAGCAAAGTGGAGCGGCAGGAACAGCTCGTGTAATTCTGTCGTTATTTTGGTGGTATGCAGAAAAGAAGGCAACCAACTCATAATTGTGGTCACTGTCAGTGCCACTTCAACAAATGTGGGGACGTATTCAGTTCTTTTCGTGTAAAGCTACGCCATAATTCCAGTGCGACACACGGCCATTCACGACCACCATCGTCCCCGCTCCCAGTTCGGTGTTCGCACACCTTTCTTTTGCACCGCAACGCACGGCAAGGACGATACCCCAAGAACTGAAATGGCTGTAATGATCTGGCAATGCACCATGGCGCGAAAAATGTTCACCAGACGCAGTGGTTGCCTAGCCTTGCTCGTTCTTGTCGTCATTCTCAGGAGACCGTCTATAGCCACCATCGACCTCATTAGGATCCAGCATCAGCGGAAGGCAACAACGGCAACAGCGAGCAGCCAATATGCACCGACGAGGAATACACCAGGCGATACGACGACGCCTAATATGACACCTGTAGAGTCGGGGAATCTAGACCCTGAATGCGAGCATATTCCTTCTAATGCATCATCTCACTTGTGTCTAAATCAAGACTTTGTGCCGTGTCATCGAACATCTGCGTGGACCATGTTAACAGATGAGCTTGCAGGAGCCTTAGTTCTAGGACATTCGATTCGCACCCATACAACCGCCAACCCCATCGATATGGTAATATTGGAACTCTCTCACAAGCCTCTCCACCCAAACGTCTGGAAGCGACTACAAGGCGTGGGGTGGAAACGGTGTCAAGTGGACGCGATTGACCCAGTGCATGTTCCGTCGACAGACGGCGATGTAGATCAGTATGCAAAGTTACGCCTTTGGGGTATGACGATGTATGAACGAGTGATTTACATGGACTCGGATGCATTAGTGGTGGGAAGCATCAATGAGCTCGTTCAGTTCAACTTGCCTACGAACAAGGTGATTGGTGCAAACCATGACTTCGTCAAACGACGATTCACAGCTTTTTTCAACGTGGGAGTATTTGTTATACACCCTAGCCTAACCGAATACAATCGTCTGGTTGAGCTACAGACATCAGGCAGCGTCGAATACACGCACTCTCAATCACTACAGGGCTGGTTGAATTCAGTCTACAAGAACCAGTGGCAGGAGATTGGATTTGAGCACAACGCGAACCTATTAGCATACTCTCGAAAGCGAGAACACTGGAATAAGTTCAGTGACAAGCTTGCTGTTGTTCACTATACAATCGAAAAGCCGTGGGCTTGTCCGGATGAATACAGAGAACCCTGTATGTGGTGGCAACAAGTTTATACAGAAGTTGCTGGTGCAAACCCCTGTCAGAACTTAGACTTTGAGGCTACACACCACTCAGCAGTCGTCACGCTGAACACTGGACCGACTAAGCATATGAACGCTTACGTCGATGGGACCATTCTGTTGGGATTGTCAGTACGTCGGCATACAACAGTTCCAGTCGATCTGGTGCTCATGGAGATAATATCTAAACCGCTCCCTGATGAGGTTTGGGCGAAGCTGGAGAGTGTCGGATGGAAAAAATGTGTGGTCAGTAGGATTGAACCTCCACAAACACCGATACCTCAATTTCTGGACCAGTTCACCAAGCTGCACATATGGGGCTTGTCGTCGTACGACTCGTTGGTTTACATGGATAGTGACGCCTTTGTTGTGAGCGACATGGACGACTTGCTGTCCATGGAACTCGGCGTTGGCAGCATGATTGGAGCAGCCAGGGATTTTCGAGGCGATCAGTTCGTGTCGACGTTCAATTTGGGGGTTTGCAAGATTCATCCCAACATCGATGAGTATAACCGACTGTTGACACTCTCCCACGACGCCTCTGGTGTTGAGTACGAAACCGCCATGTGTGAGCAAGGATGGCTCAACGTGGTGTATAAGGATCGGTGGCAAGACATTGGATTCAGGTACAATGCCAACACCGCTGCCATCAGTCAACTCGGTCAATCTGTGGAAGATGTGAGTGTCGTACACTTCACCATTCCAAAGCCCTGGGAATGCTCGAGGAATCCGGTACCTTATTGTAGGGCATGGCACGAGGCACTCCGAGAGTATCAGTCGAAGACGGACTATAAGGTTGAGAGAACCGCATGAGCGAAGAGGATCCAACTTCCAACTACACTGTAGCGATTGCCAGCTCTTAGGGCCTCCTGGCCTGTTGCTTATACTCCAGTACTCACAAAGTATCTCGGTCGTGGGGCACCCTCTGTTTCCCAGCCGGCACTAACTGGAAAAACGCATCAGCCAGCAAAGATAATATGCGACTCTGCAACTAGACTACTCTTATTGATTAACTCACTCATTGTCCGTGCCCTCGAACTTTCAATTTCTGTGCACATGCACGATAGAAACGAAATTTCGTCTGAAATTCTTTGTAAATTAACAAAACAGTACCAGTATGTGAGGCCCGACGGCATGAAGTCGCATAAAAAACATCGCAGCATTCGCTAGGGGGGGCTCGGTACACTCGTCCTCGTATCCCGCGTGAAGGACGAAGTTGAATGCTGAACCCACACCATGAGAGATTCGCATTAGAACAGTTGTTAAGGAGAATGCACGATGAAACGACGACGTTCCACCGAGAGTGTTAGGTGCTGGCTTGCATTTTAAATCGTTCTTGTTGTCGTGATTGTCGGCCGTGTTGCATCGGTTTACGTGATTTGGCAGAGAGAAAGAATACGCGCAGTCAGGATTGATTACGATAGGAAAATGTACCTCGCCCGACATGGATGCGTCATGAGGCTTGCACCCATTCTCTAGGTTGAAGTAGCTAGGAAAGGGAGAATTGGCTTGGTGATCAGTTAAGTCTTCCCGCGTTGTAGTCTCTTTTGCATTAGCGCACGGTCCTGAACCTTGACTACACATCACGGTGGTAAGAGACCTACGTCAAACATGCCTACCTTTCCATCTGTTCTACCGAAGGATTAGGAACGTTCGCTGTAACCAGATCATGCACGTGCCGGTTTACAGTTTGTTCAACTGCAATGTCGTCAAGTGCGAGAGCGATACCCTTTCATGATTGACCATCCCGCCAACAGGCTCCGTGATCGAGGTCTGATGCTTAATTTCTAGTCTATGTTTGCTGTTGCAATTCTCTGTGCTTGCAGACGATCCAACAATGTCCGTGCCTTGTTGATCGCACGAGTCAGAGACCTGTTTGTGTGCGCCCAGATACTCAGATGTCCAAAGGTGGCCAAATTCTGGAGAGGGCGTTGGGACTTGGGTTGCGGTATAATTATGATAACCTGGCAGGCCTGAACATTACTTGACTGTACAGCACAGCTGCGGCGCAAGCAACAAGACCGAAACATAAACATCACGAACGGTCACTATAGGCCGAAGAAGTCAATGTGATGTTATTGTAGTATACACCACACCGTGGGCTCTATGTTCGAGTGACGACGCGACATCATTGAGATTGGGTACAGTAATCTGCAGTTGTCTGAGACTAGACAAAATTGATACTACATGAACATGTTGGTAGCCTCTACTCAAGAGAGGGTCTCACTCATGCAGCTACTAGTAGATCACCAAAGTTAACGTGATGAAATTGTGCAGGGCCAAGGATGAGCTCTATTCACCAGTGACGACTCTCGTGTTTCCTAGCTACGCGACATCATTGAACAAGTTGAGTTGGCAAATACTAAGCGATACATGCACACGTTGGCAACACCGCGACTCACTCACACAGCGAGATCGACCAGCAACGTCCCATCCAGCGAAAGTCGTTTCGTCCTTTAGCACTCGTGAGAAGGAAAGGCGCCAATACGCTGTATGTCGTGAGAGAAGGCAATGAGTTGTACCATCTTTAAGCGCCAGCGCTGGTACTTATAGCCACCACGTAGACTGTGAGATCACTCATCTAAAAACTCTTTAACGTTTGTGCACAAAGTACATCATGCGTTCATCGATGGCGCGGCCGTGAGTTCGCCAGGAATCGAGACTAGAAAGTCCTGCAACGAACGCCGGCGTCGCTTGCCTTCTTCCTTGCAGCCACAACAGCTGGCAAAGAGAGACCCGCCAGTCACTTCCACCTAGCAAATCGTAGCATCTCGACACGTCACAAGAACGGGATTGTTCGATCATGCGTGCGATTGAGATGGGGTGATAATGAGTGATGCGATGCATCCGCCGCCAACTCTAGGTATGTAGACTATTGTGCTCTAATGTCGGTCTGCGCGTAGCTCGACTCATCAACGACCGTCGTAGTTCAATCGTAGACTGTCATACACTTCTAGAATATTTCTCTGAAACGTTTATACATCGGGACACCCCTAATCACGAGGCGACCATACGACGTTCAACATTTAATCAAAGTCAAAGACTGCCTTCTCGATAGTTGTTTCATAATTATGGGCTCGACAAAAAACCGTCTCAAAAACACTGTTTTGGTTTAGACGGATTTTTGTCGATGAAGAGGGTTCGGCAATCGACAATATCTTATTGTCTTTCGGTCACGAACGTCGGGCCTATTATCAACATCAGCTCATAAATTGCTGGTCACGCCTAATTTGTACAAGGCTGTCGCAAACTTGTTGGACCGTAGTTGTTTTTTCGAACACAAACCAGTATTGTTGTCTTTGGACTCTTCTTGCTAGCCTGTTTATCGTTGCCGTTACTGTACAAGATCACAAAAGTCGTTGCTTCACATCATCATGGGGCATTGGTATTTCCACCTGGCGATTGCTCTGTTGAGTTTGAAGCATGTTGTCGTCGCTTTCCCTACTGGAGCTGGCTCATGTGACGCTGGCAACCCACTTGGTGATGGCTTTCATATTGCAAGAGAGCAGACGACAGGTGATTTGGCTGCAGGAGGATTTGAACTGCTGTTAAACGGAAGAGTTCTAACGACTGACACTGTTGGAGAGTTCCCTCAATCGGGCGGGAGCAACGTTCTCACGTTGAGGGCCACAACAGCGAATGCGGCATTTCGTGGATATCTGATTCGGGTAGATTATGGCAACGGAGAAGGAGACCTAATGGCTGATGCTGATGGACAACTGTCTCCGCTCTGTACTGACCCGGGGGTTTCGGGTGCTACTCATACCAACAATGCCTTCAAGAGAAGTGCAACTGCAGAGATGCTGGTGGATGATATTCTTACCGGCGAAGTTTCTGTTGAAGTTACTGTGGTGGTGGACAATAGCGCTGAATTTCAATCGGTTTGGTACTTCAATGCCTTCCGTCTGCAACAGGTTGCAAGAACCCCCTTGAGCTTTCCGTTTGCACACTTTGCATTCGATGGCTACGTGGAGCCTCAGTTTCATGAATTCTATGAGAACTTGTTAGGGGAGAATTTCTTCAAGCGCTGCGCCAGGCGTCAGAACCCACCTACTGAAGGCGAAATTTGCCGAGGACTTCCCAAAGCTTGTATGTTTGGTATGCAGACTTGCCCCACCTCACCAGCTGGTCAGCTGCAACCGACGAGTCGTTGTAACTGCAAGAATGATAAGTGGTCCTGCCAATCATTCACCTGCCCTACGATAGGACCAGTCTGCCCTTTCACAAGCCCGGAAATTTTGAGTCCAGCCTTTGTGTGCAGCACTGACTTGTCGTGTGGCCTCCTTGAGCAGAGATGTTGTGGAAGAGAAATTCCTGCACAAGAGTGAGTTTGGTTTGTGCTTGTGCTCAAAGTGTTTTGTTTCCCTACTCGTTTCTCACACCGTGACTCCTCTCCCTCTTTACTACACCCACAGCTGCACCTGCCAAACGGGTACAACTTTCTCATGTGCACCTATTGTAAGTAAGAACGCCTATATGTTTCCTCACAGTAATGAACGGTCGTGCTAACCTTCTCGTGTCCCTTTTTGCAGATATGTCCAACCGATTGCAGCCAGTTTCAATTTCCATAGCCAAGAGCCACGGGAGTAGCGCGACCCTTTTGGTAGATGATGCCTCACGTGTGAGATGCGCATCAACGGGACCAGAGGGTGTTATAATAACTGCAAACGATCAAGTGATGGTTTTACATGTTACACTCTATTGATGTAATCGGGAACGAATCAATGTGCCTGCTTCTAATATGTAGATCTAACTGGATCGGGTAGACCGCCAATGCAATCAAATATATCTTAGCTACTACATGTGTTGAGTGGCTGCGTGTGCAGTGCGGAAGGCTGATGATCACAGGCCCTTCGACATCGATGGCTATGGCGTGCAGTGTGGGAATGAATGAGGCGCGAGCATCTGACTTCGAGAACAAATTTCTCCCGCTAGCCTCACTCATGGTTCTACTCAGCAGACTAGACACTGATGGTGATGGAGCGACTTGAGAGACGTTGCCCATCAATTGAGGTGTCATGGTGGAAGCACCGCAAACCCCTTCGATAACTCTAGCTAGGCGGTGTCCAAACAAACGCACTTCAAGCTCAGTTGGTTCAGAGTCACAAAGATTGGGCTCAAGTGACTCGACAAATGCCGGACAGGCAATCTTACCGAAGCTTCGGAGGTTTGATTTATCAGAGAGGCATAGCTGACAGAACCTTCTAAGATTGAATATACATAAGCCCCTTCAAAGTCTGTTTTCGGAAGAGATAGACCAGACATGGTATGTTGTGTAGGAGGCAAAAAGGAACTTTCTGACGACTTTTTAGAACGTTCCTGGCGGGAAAAGTTACTGTATTTCTGAAAACACGCAAGAAGTGAACTATTTTGGTCTCCATGATCAAAATCGTCCTCGAAAAAGATCTTGATCACGAATACAAAGTAGTGGAACAAAGAACGTTATGGCTTTACAAGAGTGTGGGGCTGCGACAACTGCAGGAAGCTGCGCAGCTCATTCAACGATAGCAATTGAGGATTTGTTCACGAGTACAAATGGAATAAATGTAGGATGGTTAAACAACAGGCTGCGACATCGCCAGAATCGCCAATAGGAAAATGGAATAAATGTGGTGCAAAACGGGAAGCGTTTTAGTTGCAATGCGACATTGCAAGAAGCATCAGCTCGTGTGCGAAAGCAGAGCTTGTCTAGCAAGGGAGAAGTAAGTCGTCAGCTTTGTGTCTACCAGGTACATGTATACCGCCAAGAGTGGTGAATTGCAGGTCCAGAGATGCTGATTAGTAGGAGCTAGCTGTACGCACACAGTTTTAATCCAAATTTAGACCACAAAGCGACAACTATATAATTGTTGGAATTGTGTGGGGTGATTACCGGCAGAGAGAAAGTCTTTCTCTTCTCTAGATCCCAAAGGCACCTTGTCCCAAACAAATATCTGTCTAATTCATGCTACGCGGTGTGCAAGTACTAGTAGACCAGTATCTGGTACTTGAATTACGGGCCTACACAAGTTTGCTGGTTGCCAAGGCAGCTGGTTATATCCTTGCAGTAGCTACCTCGTGCAGATAGTGAATGAATCTGGCGGTTGTAGTCCCAAGTTCAGAGGCAAGACCTAAATGGGCACGCTCCTGCAGTTGGTGCATTTGAAGCACCCCGAGTCGAACGATCTGCGACTCGTGCTGTCGCCGCTACGGCCCCGTCCCAAATCCAGGATTGGCGGTGTATAGATCGGCACACAGCACATGTACCATCCGCGCGGGCATTGCACACTCTTCGGGTGTGAGGAAACCGAGACTCTTACGTTGATAGAACACTGGCTCAGAGGATCAGGGAAGCAAAAGACGGAAACGACTGTCCCCTCAATAGCGTCGTACTAATAGGGGATAGGGAGAACTCTTCTCGAGAGAAACAGTACTACACATGACAATGAGACAAGATCTTCTAGATCGTCGGAGCAGCAGGTACGTGTACCTGGTACGTGTTACTGCGAGGCTTGAACTGACTGGCTCCTATTCTCTTACGCTTCCAGCTCGCCCAATACACTCTAGTGTGTTTACAATCTTTTCAAGATTCTCTAATGCGAGTATACCAGTAGCTATGCATCTCCATGCGAGAGCGAGCAACCGAACACGGTAGTTGACGCAATAGCTTATAAAGCATGTGGTACTGCGCTATTGTAGCTACCGATAGCTTTCAAAGTTCTAGCACACCTTCGGACAAGGTTGCTTGGATTGGGCTGAGCATCTTAGGTATCAGGCAGTGTTGGAGGTAGTTTTCGTATTATTTACAGTACTTTCCGCCCAAAGCATGTGATCTCCACAAGACCGCGTTGCCGCCAGTTGTGGTGCCAATACGTGCGTGCGACTAAGATCGATAATTATGGTTCCATGATCCACACTTCATACGTGTTTATGACGCGAGAACAATCGGTACTGGCGGATGCTCTGCAGTTGACAGTATTGAATAGTAGCAGTATTGTATGGCAGTAAAATGCTTCCGGCGGCTAGTGTATGATACGACAGAAAGAAGGATTCTTTGTCTGTCGGAATGTAGAGATCCGGTGCCGCTATGTGCGTGGCGGTGGCTTTTGAGCGAAATTTCAACACGAGCTAGCTTCAACTTGAAGTACGTGGCTAAGTTGTCGCCAATATCGGTCCTGGATTTACAGACAGTAGATGAATTGTAACGGTTTAGTACTGCAGTGTAGCTGCCAACGGGATCATGCTTCAACTTTAGGTTGCACTTGAAGTACAGTCTACAATTCATTGCCGTCTCACAAATTCAGCCACTACAACGCAATCAGGCTAACGAAAACAATGGCAATCATCTACCAACCGGAGTCAGATGATGTACTTTGTGGAAGGGGCGAGAATTCCTTTCGCCACAGGGGGAATTACTATTTTCGGCACTTAATTGTAGAAAATTCTTGCCGCTACAAAATGGCGCCGACGAGGAAACAGAAAAGTCAAGTAGTATCGCTCGTGACGAACACTATCATTCAAAAGGGAGGGCGATTTCTAATTCGCAGCGGTGATGGTGAATCATGGCGGGATGGAGGGCTAAAGCAGGGCAAGTTGAAAACTGGACACGCATTTCGTGACGTTGTCCGCGGTCGCTTTAAGAGTCTTGGTGGCGAAGAAAGCACAAGAAGGGCTCAACCTAGGAGTGACAACAAAGCTGGCGAAAAGAAACAACCGCGCAACGATCTGACGAATGATGTCACTTTGGAATCGAGCAGCAGCTTCTCTTTGCCATCGATCTACAACACTATCGAGCCGTCTAAAGAATGGAAGACAGCTACGTGTAGCGAAGATACAGAGCTGGCAAACGATCTCCTGAGTCTATTCTATACTTCAAAGTCTCGTGACGCTGTCAGAAGCCATGGAAGTTGTATTTCCCAAAGCATTAAAAGGTCTCAAGCTAGCAGAGACAACGAAAGCGAAGCAAACGAGCAAGCATGTGACCACCAGCAGGACTGCGATTTCGATCATTTGAAAGCGGATGCTTCTAACAGCATCTCTTTGGCAGCAATCTACTCCACTGTCGAGCCTTCGAAAAATTGGAAGACAGCGAGCATAGATGCAGAACTGGCAAATTATGTACAAAACCTATTCTTCCTTTCAGAGGCCACAAAATAGGGTCTGCAACTATTTTGTTATCCGCGACGAACAAAGTAGTGTTGGATCGGTAAAATGCTGTTTCTCTGGGCTTCATTCTAGCATTACAGTTGTCAGAAGGGCCAAAGCTGCCTTCAAAAAGCAAATCATATTACTCTCGCCTTGGAATACATATGGTGGCGTCTAGGATCCAGATAACTTGATAGGACATGTTCTTCTTGTCGACTTGAAACAGGAGTTCCTAAGCACTTGTTTACATCATATTATAATATGTCTGTCCTTTCTTAGTACAGATTGCTGTTTCAAAATCTCCTTGGATAATTCAGGTTGACGCTCTGCGGTTAAACGGGCAGAATATGACAGGGCGTCAGTGTCGGAAGTCTCTACTGGGAAATCCAATAACTCTAGACTATGCATAGTCTGATGAATGTTGTTGGAAAGAGCCATTATTTTACCTTCAACTCAGTCGTGGGTCTAGCAGATGCAACATGAAATACGCATCGCTGAACGCTGAGACTCTGACTTAAGATCCTATTCTTTCTACGGATTTCTCTCGCTCCTACATTACAGCGGAGGAGGAGGGAAGCACCTCGACATATGACTGCCTCCTCATTTTGCGACATACACGATACCCTCAAATCCACAACCGCTGGAATCTTCACCGAGCTATTGGAAGATGACCCTTCTGTAGAGACTATTATGAGTCTCGAAGTCAAAATCATTCCCTTCCAACACTTTAACGAAAATCTCGTCGTAGCTGCCAAGGCTCTCGGTCAGCTCTTCGGGGGAGTGCCCCGTTCGTAGGAGACGCGCTTTGTCAGAACAAGGTCCTGTATCGACTCCGGCGCAAAAATGCGTGCCACGGCTGGGTCTTGTTCAAAAGCGTCAATCGCATCTGTCTGCCCATGTATTGGGAATTTGCGGCAGGTTAGCGGTGTGGGCGTTACCGGTGATCGGTGGGACGGGTTCCCTCCTAAACCCAACAATCTCGCCATCGCCATCAAATCGTGCAACGTACTGCAGCAGGGTATCGACATAACGCCCCCCTCCCCTCCTCACCTTTCAGCACCCAATTGGTGCAGTCAGGGAAGATAATGGAAGCGAGATCTTCATTGTAAGAATGTAATGTGCTAGACTGAGCGGATGCAATGCAAATATTATGATCTAAGCATGTTTGATGTGATGGATGGGAATTCGAAGCTTTGGAATCAGGAAAAACATAAACGGAAAAATGAATGCAAACTCTCGTACTGAAGATTCCTGTTCCATTGGCTGGAAGTACGGTGTTGCCATGATATAAGCACTAGCATGACTCGACTCGTCTCCAAAGTACATTATGTTTTAGATCATATGTAGCGGGATAGTTGCTCTCATGAGTAGAGTACACAACACGGTGCGTCTCATACACCTGCTGCACACTTGTGTATTGTATTGCATTGCAATGGTAGTCTCACTTGATCTTAATGACGCCATTGCAGACAATGAGCTCTAGCCTACCACAGTTAGTAGGAGCATAAATCGAGCGGCGAATTACACACCACTTGTATGCATGGGACAAGGTGAAGCCAGGACCGGTTCGGATGCGACGTACACCACTAACTTGATGCAAGGAGAATAATCGCGTGGATCATTCCTGGTTCATTTTAAAACAGGCTCGACACCAGGAGATGAGCGTGAAATCGTAAACAACAAAGAGAGAAGAGACAGACGGAGCTGCAGGGTGAGAGGTGTACTGTGCCAAGCTAGCTAGCTAGCTAGCGCAAGAGGTCTTGCTCTGTTGAAAAAGCACTCAGAGTCTTACTCGGTCAGCTGAGTTCATCATGAAGGCGTGACAACAACGTGATGGCGACGCGATGCTGATGCGTGAGCAGATATTATAAACAATCAAACGCATTCTCCATGCCAGCAAGAGGGTGGCACGTCTGTATAAAGTCGTCGTTGAATAAGTCCAATGAATGAGATGGTGTCCCGGGCCAAGAGGTCCCCATGGCGATTGTAGCAACGCTTGTCAACAATAAGTTGGTCACTAACGAACGTTGGAACCACAAGTCCCTTCCGCGCAAGGCAACGGTCTCTTCCTCTGTACACGGCATGCTTCTTCGTGGTTGATTGTTGTCTCCTTGTTGAATCCTAAAGCAGCAATTAAGCCTCCACTACTTACTTACTCAAGAGGTCTCTTCACCCTCCTCTTGGCCATTTAGATATTCTCATGGTCGGCTTATCACACGGTGCACCACCGTGGACCTCTCATGCCATCTCTCGAGCTATTCGCAGTGCAACAAAGCGCCATTGTGGTTTCTTTCTTGTTCTCTCACAACACACCAACAGGCCCAAAATTGCAGCAACATGGTGGTGATGAAAAATCGTTGTTGTTACTTGCGAAGAAGAAGAGAAGAATTCGCATTCGTGCATGATGCACGCATGCACACACTGACACCATCAACCATGACGAGCAGCAGACAGAAGGCTTTCAATCGTTCGTAACGGGACAGAGTGCCTCTCCCCGCACTCTTGATGATATCTCCGAACTGGTTCACGTTCGAGACTCGAATCAATCGCAGAAACACCAAAAGCAAACCGCCATTCGAACCTTATCCTGCGAAAGGTCCCCGCCCTATCGGCATGTTTCATTCCCACCTTGGGTTTTACATAGCAAAAGGGCTTCGTCGCTATGGAGGTCTATTTTGTATACAATAATCGTGAATCATGGACATGCCACGTTGATTTTTGGTTTGCTTTTGTTGATGTGTGGAGGTCTGAATTTTTATCGAGTCCCTTGAAATTGATTCGTGGAGATACTGGTAAGGTCGGCCGGAAACATGTGTAGAACTGGCCGGCGCGTAACGACCTCTCAGGTTCTACATACGAGGTCGGTAACGTCTTGCCATCATCAGCCCTCAGAAGTCACCAAAAATCACCTCTTTGGCGGGGTCAGCATATATTTCGTCCCCGGTTTTGCCTTTCTGCGTCAACGAACTAACTTCAAAGGCACATCCTCTGAAACACACAACACAACTGCTTCTCAAACGCACACAACAAGAACACAAGCTGTTGCCCTGTTTCAATTCAAGAAGACACACACAGCTCCAACTTCTCACAAATTCTACGAATCAACGAAAGCAAAAGCAAATAACAAAAGCAAGCAACAAGATGGCTCAAAAAGACAAGGTCAAGCACAAGCGAAGGTACTGCCGCATACCCGACTGTGGCAAGATTGTTAAATCTCAGGGCTTGTGTCAACGCCATGGTGCCAAGACTCGTAAATGCAAGGTCAGTGGGTGTGAGAAGCAAGCACAGGGTAACTTTGATGGCATGTGCAAGCTTCACTTTAAAATCACCAAGACGCAATTGATTGCCAAGGCACCGACGGTGGAAGAAGTCAATCTAGGACCAGTCGGTGAATCTGTCTATGATCGTATATTGCCAGAATCAATCGGATGGACGGATGACTCGGAAGCCATGCCGTTGGTCAAGCATCTAAAGGATGGGTTTGATCTATCCAAACCACGTGGCTGGCACCGCAACGAAGAACGACGGTCCAGAGGACTGACACCCGTGATTAATCCAGCCATTCAACTGGAGGGCTGGGAACGTGAATTGGTGTGGATGGAGATTTGTCTCCTCTCGGGGTCTCCTCAATCCTCCTTTCGACACTTGGCTCGTTCCTGGGGTCGCGACAAGGGCTTTCACATGGTGTTGGCACAATTTATTTGCGAACGTCGTGGCAATGTCGAACGCAAGAAACGCGTCAAGGGAGATTCCGTCACCAAAAAGTCACGCCGAGCCCCCGTCGAGCTGGCGCCCAGTGGAGAAGACCTTCCGACGACGAACAACAACAGCAACAACAATGGTGGTGCCATGGAAGACTTTGACGACGTCGATCTCGATATGCTGGGAGTTTTGGAGGGATGCGAAGACCCAACTGTCAATTTTACGCATGTTCCAGATTTCAGCAATTACAGCAAGCGTACTCGAAGAGCACCACGACAGCCTGTTGCACCAGTTATTGTTGATATGAGTGCTACGATGCAACCGGAAGCCTACCACCATCATCATCAAGAACAGCAGCAACAACAACATGTACCACCGCAGCATACATTCATGAATCATCATCATGCTGTATTGCAGCAGCAACAACAGCAACATTTGAACATTATGGTTCCTCAAAGCATTGCTCCTGCTCCGGCAATGATGGGGGGAGGCAAGATTCTGACACATGAAGCGTTGATTTGTGAGGAACCTCCTCAGCAACAACAGCAGCAGCAACAACAACATGGGATGTATGATGCATCAGTACCGGTTTAAAAACTACATATTGTTGGGAACATTTAGCTATCTGGGGTCACATACTATAGTTTACTTTACTAAAACAAACATGTTACATTAACACTGGGGTAGTCTTTGAGGTTGTGTTGCTCAGGGGTCTGCATCGGAGTCGGTTGGCTTCGCCGGTCTCACATGGTTAAATAACGGGTACCGCCGAGTACCGCCACCAAAATGTCGTTGATCACTACCCTCTCGGCGCCGAACAAAACGCCGGCCTGGTGTGTGCATCGCCTAATTTGACATTTTTCGTGAATCAATCTCACCGGCTAGGAAGCGCAAGCAAGGTTCAAGTTAGATCTACACATCATATTATTCTGCTGCCGGCAGCTGACACAGAACAGAATAGAACTTCACTGTTGCATCTTCCGTACGAAGTAGTGCGTGCAACAAGGCTACAGTTGTTGTCGCAATGGGTCGTAGCTAGCTATAAGTACAACCAGGTACTGCAATCGAAAAAAGACCTGTGCGACTGCTTCGTACTGTAAAGGAAACCAACCTCCTCACCTGCAACACGCTGACAACCCTCCCGAGATACGAGCACCAACTGATCAACACTTCTCACTGCCATTCTGTTGGAGGACTGGAGTTTTTCGTACATCCTCTTGAACTCGTTCTTTGTACTGTATGTGTCATTACTGTATCTATCAAGCAAGCTCTTTGGCTGTCTGGTCGTAGCATTCGGTTCCTGTTGCCTCCCTTGCACTGTGCTCCAATGCAGTCAAGTGGTGGAAGCAACAACTGGAGTCTCCTGGTCATTAGACAGTAACGGGTGCTCTTCCTCATGTGCAGCAAGGGTACTAGCTTGAGGAATTGCTCAAGCTATCAGATAGCAAAAGGTACTACACGTGTAGAAAATAACTAAAGTCTAAAACACCGGCATGCTCGGGCGCAAGCGTCGCTCATTTTGACATTTTTCGCCACCACACAACAGCGGTTCTTGAATGACAATGGCACTTGTCGTTCCCAAAAGTTGTGCTGCCAACAACAACAAGAACAGCAAGAATAGCAAGAACAGCAGCAGAATAGAATAGCGAACTAGCTGCTTTACGGTGTAAATGTTGTATTCTTCAGTAGTACGACGTAGTGCAACAAAGCGACAGTTGTTGTCGTTGTGCACCAACAATCATCGAACGCTCGTGCGACGATTGCTTCCTCTGCGACGACGTTGGTTGTCAACGACGAAGCCACGCATTGTGGAAGAACGACTGATTCAACAACCACATAATGTTACCTCCACAGTATACACCCTGGTTGTCAATAAAGACGAGCCGCAACAAGAAAAGTGGCACAAGGAGGAGAGGACGAAGGTGCAACAAAAAGAAGAGTCGTCGGGAAGCAACAAGCCCTCGACGACAGTATTGCCTCACAATAACGTTTCGACTCTACTCTACGACAACGTTATTACGCACTTTTTACCCGCCAACTATCCCTCCAGCGTCGTGAATGGTTATGGTCGATTTGCAGCCCTCAGTTTTGGTGCCTCGATTGCTGGTTCCGCAGCCATGGTTCTGTCCACGCAAACTCTACTCCTGGCAGTTGGCATTGTCGGTGCCAATACAACGTCGGCCAGCGTCATGGCGGGTGCCTTGAATTGGGTCCTCAAGGATGGTATTGGTCAATTAGGCGGAGTTTGGTTTGCCTCCTACATGGGACGCAGCATATCTCAATTTGATTCCAATCCGAAATACTGGAGAATGGTGGCTGCGATTGTATTGGATGGAGCAACCTTGTTGGAGATGTGTGCTCCACTAGTACCCACTACTGGTGGTGCCGTCTTGGTGCTGGCATCCATTGCCAATGTGGGCAAAAATATTGGCTTCTTGACGGCAAGCGCCAGTCGAGCAGCCCTGCATCAAGCGCTCATGGCTCGGGATGCCAATAATTTGGGTGACATTACTGCCAAGGCTGGATCGCAAAGCATGGCAGCGTCTCTGTGTGGGACGGCTCTGGGGATTGGATTGTCACCAGTATTGGGTGACGTGCCGTTATACTGGGGTTTTGGCTTTGTGGGACTCTGCGTGATTCATCAAGGATGCAACTATCAGGCTCTCAAGGCAGTCCCGTTGTCGCAGATGAATCGACAACGATGCGAGATGGTGTTGGAAGAATACGTCATGAAAGATACAGTCTTGACGCCGTCTCAAGTGGCGGCTCAAGAAAGTATTCTATGGGAGGACAGCAGTTCACAAGATTGGTTGCATGTGGGTTCTAACATCGAGCAAGTTGGTGGTCCGGAACTGGTCGCGCAATTGTGGCAGGAGCAGCAAGAAGAGGATGATGGCAGACGTTTTCTCTTGGTTCCAGACTTAACAATGAAAGACAAGTTGCACCTCATCTTTGGGCACAACGCCCAAGATGTGGATCTACTAAACGGCATGTATCAAGCCTATTCTGTTCATCATAACGATGCTCGAGATGACAATGGGTTTCATGCATTCTTGACGCAACTAAAGAAGGAGGGTTGGAAAACACATCAAGAGGTTCGGATTGAACCTGCCTGCGCTGTGCGCATACGTGTGCAATAAATAGCTTGGAAGACGCTCTTCGTACGCCCTTTCAGGGCTGACCAGAGTAGACAGACCCGGGCCACAAGTCGAACAAACTCCGATGTTTCTCTACGAGCAGCACTTCGTTACTAGAACGTTTGAACTCCGAAAGCTACTACGTCAAACTCGGCACTTGCGACGAGTGAACCCATGAGCAGTAAGTCACGGGCCTTTCACTTGATCAAGAGCAGGCAATTCCCTAAACACTCTTTGATCCATCCGCTGCTATGAATTCTCAGGCGTCGCAGTGTGATTGGTGTCTCCGCTATTGCCTTGTTACTCTACTCTACTACCTGCTGGTGCGGTGTGAACCTATGATAGCCCCTTCGCAAGAAATCATAATCTGAAATCGAGTCTTTGCGTACTACGTGTTGCTAGAGATGGTACGTCATTTGATTGATTCATTCTGATTGGTCAAAGGATATGACGTACTGCATTCTGATTGGTTGCTGGTCAATAGGTCATTCTACACTGACACGTGATTGTCAAGAAGGGCAATACTAAAATGCAAGTTGACATCATCTGTGAGTGCAACCTGATTTTCGAATTTGAGTGAGCCCAACACTCCCACAAAACTACGCAACGGGAAACGAAAAAGCATTCGACATCAATAAAATAACCATGATTGCCTCAATCCTTCTCTTCGTCGCCCTTGGGGTAAGCACTTCCACCGCCTTTATTACTCACGTGCCTCGAGTCCGCAGTGGATCCTACCTTCACAGCACAGCAGTCAGGGAGAGGGTGGAGGTCGATGTCCCCGAGCTAGAAGATAGCAACTTCCGTGATGTGCTAGCCGGCCAAAAAGCGGTGCTGGTGGACGTGTATGCCACTTGGTGCGGTCCCTGCAAGTTGATCGAGCCAACAATCAAAGAAGCAGCAGTCAAACATGCGAAGAAGGTCAACACGTACAAGTTTAACGTGGAATCCGAAGAAGTCAAGGACCTCAAAGTAGAGCTGGCTCTTCAGGGCGTCATGCCAAGAAAACTTCCTTCCTTGATTCTTTTTCATGAAGGTAACGCGGTTGCTAGCCACAAAGGGATCATAGCGCCAGATGCACTTGACGAGTTTATTGAGTCGAACTTGGCTGATCGAGTAGCATCGAAAAACAGCGTTTCCGAGAAACAAGAAGTGGTGAGTGACAAAGAGGCACCTGCACCTGCATCTGCAGGATTTGTCAGCTTTGCATCCCACCAAGACGATGACTATATGTTATCAGGATTGGCCATGTAATCACGGGGTTCTACTATGGGCGTCGCCCAACCCTACCCCCACAGGATCTGTATATCCCAAACACACACGGTACTAGAGGCCTCCTACATGTAGATACCCAGTCATGGCCAACAGAGCGGTCGCGAACAATCTGTTTTATATCTGATTCCTACCACCGACGTCGGCTGACTATGAAGACTCGTGGTGAACGATAATTGTAATCTATGAAGAAATACTTTCACACTAGCTAGAGTCTAGTTCGCTTCAAATAGGGCTGAGTCCTGTTTTGAAATGCCATATCGAAGGGAAGCTAAAGCGCAATGCCACTACAACAAGAACACTCTATGCGTTGGGATGGTTTCGGTCGCACCAATGTGAAATAGTCCAGGTCACACGAGCAAAACTACTCCAGTTTTCTGCTTCCTTGCTCCGCCATAGCAAATTCCCACATGGCGAAAGGAATTCTCACCCCTTTCACAAAGGAAATAATTTGGTTCCGGGTGGTAGATACTTGTCGTTGTTTTCCTTATCCTGATTGTGCTGTAGTCTCTCTAGAGACTACCACCACTCTAGAGAGTGGTGGGTGAATTTGTAAGGTGGCATCATAACAATCACTGCAGTACCATAGCGTTACATGTCTGTACTGTAAATTTTTCTGCACCATCTCTTTCATACTAAAAAGAATGTGTTCTGTGACTGTTCTGTGGCTGATTCACGTGTCTCAAGTGTGTATCGCACCTCCATACATATTTTTGAAGTGCATGCACAGGGGTCTAGTGGAGGAACTGTAACTGGACAAGTAGAGTATGGCATGCTGTATCAAGTGATCTGGATCCTAGACGTCATGCTCTACGGATTCAAAGACGAGACTGTTGTAACAGAATTTGCTTTATTGAGCCAGCAAAGGCCCTTCTGACAACCATGATGTTAGGAATGAAATCCAGAGCAACACACTTTACCGACTCACTACAGTACATTGTTCATCCTTGCGGACACTATTTTGTTACCTCTGAACCGCAGAATAGGCTTCGTAAATAGCTTGCCAGTTCTGCGTCTATGCTCGCTGTCTTCCAGTCTTTCGAAGGTTCGACAATGGAGAAGATCGGTGACGAAGACACGTTACATCGAGCACCCGTCTTCAAATTAATGAATTCGTTGATCTGCTCATTATGTGCTTGCTCGTTTACCTTGATTTCATCGCCCCTTCTTGTTTGAGAGTTTCTCATGTTATTTGTCAGAGAACTCACACGGCCTCTGGCAGCGGACGCTGAAATATAGAATAAGCTTCGGAGATCGTTTGCTAGCTCTGCGTCTACGATAGACTCAGCTGTCTTCCATTCTTTGGACGGCTCGATAGTGTAGTAGATCGATGGCAACGAGAAGCTGCTGCTTGTTTCCAAACTGACAACATTAGTTGGATCGTTGAAAGTTTGCTTCTTTGTACCGAGTTTGTTCTCCCTCCTAGCTTTCCTTCTCATGATTCCTTCAAGAGTCTTAAAACGACCGCGGACAACGTCCCGAAACGAGTGCCCTGTTTTCACCTTGGCCTGCTTTAGCCCGCCATCCCGCCATGATTTACCATCATCGCTGCGAATCAGAAATCTTCCTCCCCTTTCAATGATAGTGTAGGCCACGCGCAAGACCACTTGAGATTTCTGCTTCCTTGTCGTCGCCATTTTGTAGCGACTAGCATTTTCCACAATTAGTTGCCGAAAATAGTAATTTCCCTTGTGACTAAAGGAGTTCTCGCCCCTTCCACAGAGGACATCATCTGGTTCCGGTTGATAGACGATTGTCATTGTTTTCGTTGCACTGGGTGCGCTGTAGTGACTGAATTTGTGAGACGCCAATGAGAATTGTGAGGTGTGCTAAAACATGCATATGTGTACTTCAACATGTAAGGTAGTAGTGTTCTTGAATGAGAGTTGAAGTGGCGTGATCCCGCTTGAAATTGCACCTGCACCGGCACAGTACTGTACACGACATACATGTACAAACAGGCGAATTTATGCTACACCGCAGTACTATACCGTTACCATCCTGCTACTGTAAATTCAGTACCGATGTTTCTCCGCACTAACTGTGAGACACTGCTGTACTGTACTACGCTAATTCACGTTCTTCGCGTCTGAAGTGTGTCTCACTCTTCATGGAGTGTGTATGGGACACGTACTTTCAACAACACGTGTACTTGAAGAAGCCGGGGTCATTAGAGCATATTATGACCGAGCATCGGGATGCTACTGTACCGTCACACCGTCACGGCCGGCGGCATCCTCCACACAGTGGATCTGTCTTTTTGAGTCGATAGCCTCCAGTAGCCATTGCGTCGCCATTGTGTCGCCATTGTCCTGGTGCACTTGCGAGCAACCTCGGTTAAAACATGCAGCAGAGTTCAGCCAAAAATGCATTAGTGTAGAGCAACGTGGTTTATAAGCTATTGTTTCAACTGCGTACTTCGTATTCCGTCGATGGTGGCTACTGGTATGCGCGGACTTCTAGAGGCTATGAAAACAGGATGACCTCATTACACTGAGTGAACTAGACGTATCAGAGAGTAAGATCCAGTCAGTTCAGGGCTCACAAAAGCTTAATAATTGTAATGTGTGTGTGCTTCCATTCTCTACGGGCCCATGATAGAGAGTATGGTGATGTCCTCGTTGTCTCCTTAGAAAGAAGGCGACTATCAAGCGTCCAAAATTGCTCGTTACATTTACGAAGCATCACGCTCGGGGAGTAGTAGGAAGGTGAATCCATTGATCATACCAAATAAATCATCGATCTATTTCGGAGAAGGCGAGGTTGATGCGCAAGACCGAAGGAGGGGGCGATCTATTCAGATTTCGCTTGCCCAACAAGGCATGATTTCAAATCAGAGGTGAAGGCTGATCTTCTTATTCGCCCAGAGTATTGTCAGCATCAACGGTACAAGCGACAAATCAGCCAGTGCAAAGCTTGAGTAAATAAGACAGCCGTGCCCGTTGTCTTCAAACCGTTAGGCGGGTCAAAGTACAGGCGATCGTTGGCAAGAGAAGCGACTACAGCGCGGCTGTTTTCATCTCAGAGTCACTGGTTTGTTTGTCACCTATTTGCTCGCTTGCTCCGATTTCCTCGCCCCGTCTAGCATCGGTCTTTCTCGGTTCTTGTTTGGGGGACTTCACTTGACTTGTGGCAGCTCCACGAGGCTCTGAAAGATGTAATAGGTCCTGCACTTCCGTTGCCAGTTCTGGGTCCATTCTCGCTGTTTTCCATTCTTTCGATGGTTGAATAGTAGATAGCATCGGTGACAAAGAGAAGCTACTGGACGCCACCTTTTCCAGAGGGATATCATTGGTCTGACTGGAGCGTGCTGGCTCGTTAGCTTCAATTTCACCGTGCATCCTGGCTTGAGCCCTACCGGTACTTCTCATGGTTCCTTCGAGACGCTGAAAACGACCTCGGGCAACGTCGCGAAACGCGTGGCCTGCTTTCAGCTTGCCCTGCTTTAGCCCTCCGTCCCGCCATGATTTGCCATCGTCGCTGCGAATCAGAAATCTCCCTCCCCTTTCAACGACACTATAGGCCACGAGCAATACCACTTGAGTTTTCTGCGCCTTCGTCTCCGCCATTTCATAGCGACTAGCATTTTCCAGAATTAGTTGCCGAAAATACTGGTTTCCTACGTGACGAAAGGAATTCACGCCTCTTCCACACAGGACATCGCCTGGCTCCGGCTGGTAGACTAGTTCCATTAATGTCGCTAGCTGGATTGGCGTTGTGGGGGCTGGTGTTTGATTTTGTGAGACGGTGCTAAGAACTCAACTACTGTTAACTTCAAGTTGAAGAATAACATAACACAGATGCGATCACGTTTTGTTCAGTCAGTCAGTTTTGTTCCACCACGGATCTACTATGTAAACAGATACTACTGCAGTACTGTACCGTTAGTATTGAATACGGTAAAAGTCACAATAGCACAAGCGGGCCAAGACCGAAAACGCGTACCCAAAGTGTGTATCGTTCACTTTTTTGTCATTCCCGAAAGGTGTTCGTAATGAGGTATAGAAACCATGTAGTTGATCTTCTTGAGGAACAAACGCAGACGAGCCAGGTATGACGACTGAACAGATGGTAGAGAGCAGTATTCAGAATGGAGCGGGTTCGTCGCGTCACATCATGATCCGTAACTTACCTGCTCCTCCTTGGGCTCTGATGTTGAACGGAATGAATGCTGTCCGTCAAAATGTTAAGAAATGTGGTCTTCCCGCTGCCACTTGGTCCGAGAATTGCACAAGCTGAGCCTTCCGGGAAATCGACCCTCGTGAGATTAAGAATCTGGTGGCCCATCTTCGTTGCCACAGTTACGATCTCAGCATAGCCATCAGTGATCGTGATGGGCGCTTCTTGTTTTGGAGACGACATGGTAGGGCTCTGGAGAGTAGAGCGTCGGTTGTAACGGTGCTGTGATTTTTTGTTTCAGAGGATGGAGCAGACACGCAATTGAAGTGCGATGGTCGAACGATGTGGGGAATGAGAAGACTTGCCAATGACCAGCAACCCATACTTGTGACGAAAGTCTGTCGCATCGCGAATGCTATAAGAACACTATCTAAAAGGAAGCTAATAATACCATCGCGAATAGATTTTGGAGTGGGGTCGTGAACCACTTGTCCGAGGATCAACCCACCCACCGGCAGAGTCCCACGCTTATTCCGTTCTGAATGTACCAAATCCCGTAATACGTTAATGTTGTAAAGCTGCGTCGAGCTGCACACCACGGTTCTAGGTGATGATCCGGACAACCGCAGATCTCAAGGGAGGCAGGCAACAATGGCAATACGTGTGGCATTAAGTGCTGGCTGTCGGCCTCTGCGTGGTTGAACGAAACCAGTGGCAAAGCCTGAGAGATCTACACAGTCGAGATCATAAATGGGTGGTCGATCAACCACGATGTGGTCAAAATAAGCAGCTTACGTGGGAGGAGTGTCGTGCGCAATTGGTGTCTACTGGTACTTGCGGCAGCGTCGTCGGGGATAATTTCAACGAGTCGTTAGACTCCCATAAGCAAAGTGTGGCGTATCTTGAGACGTTTGAGATTCTGTCGCCGCTAGAGAGAAGTTCCTGGCGAACTTCTAGAGTTCTCGAAGAGGGAGGAACACCACAACTAAACTGCGCCCTGAGACCTTTGATGGATGTGAAGGTCTTCGCTTTTAAATAACGAATTAAAAGTAGTTTCTTATGTGTTTCTATTCTTCTAATTTGCCAAATTATATTTCCAATTTTGCAATTTAGAATTTCCTCCTGAAATTCATTGATTGGGAGCAACTTCAACTTGCACTCTGAACTTGATACACTCGCCAAGAGATAACCATACACGATGCCGTCCGTTCGGGATCTGTTGCAACAGCTCGCTGCTTAGTAGAAAGGATGGAGTACTGCAGACGTAGATTGCAGAGGAGATGACTTTCACTTCTGGTGTTTTATAACTCCGTTGCATGCGGCCCTTCGGCGGCTCACGACGCCAAATTATGATCAAATGATTCGATACCTCCTCTCCAAGGGGGCAGACGTGGAATCCATGGCAGAACGACAACAACCTGGAAGGAATCCTGTCATGCATTGATGGATATCCCTCATACTTGTGTCGTGCTTTGGAAACTGGAGTGCTGTCAACCTTCTTTTAGAGGTGGGGCGTGTGCACCAGATGCCAACCATGGCGTCGAAGAAACTGGCTGCACAGCTCTGGCTGCCGCAACGAATGTGAATAACAGTGACATCGTTACAACCTTGCTCGGATACGGGCCCAACGCCAACCCCCCTGACAGTAAATCGCCTTGTCGGCATATTTTTGCTGGAACGCCCCTCTTGAATGGTACATGCAAGTTTCTAGGAGGTGTTGTACAACAAACCTTGGAACAAGACAGACCGTATGCAAAGGACAGGTATGTATATTTCTGCTGGAAGCTCAGATGAGGCAGCAGTTCGTGTGATGATCGCATTGGGATTGTCATATATCCCGGACTCAGCCGTAGGGGATCGCAATGTCTCAGCACTCCGAGCGTTGATCGACCACAATCCAGAACTTGATGTGAAACATGGGAGAACCATTCTGCATTGCTTGCGAAGTGATGTTGAAACAGCTGGCCTCGTTCTGGACTATTGCCGTCGTCGCATCATGACAGAACAGACTTTGAGAAGGAGGCCAAGGTGGCATTATTGTTTTTTCTTGATAGCATCTACACAGTTGGAATCGCAAAATTGCTGATAGGGTAGCCACATCGTCAAGATGAGCAGCTCATGTCGGCGTGCCATGCGCAATTGGCGGCTGCAATCTCGACTCTCTACGGTACTCATCTTACGTTGCGTCGGGAGAAAATGCAACGATTCCCCACTCTAGACAATTTCTGACGTATCTTAAGACGTTTGAGAGGCTTCCTCTTGCAGTGTCTGGCGCAACTTCCACTGCCACGAAGATGCGAAAGTTGGGTAGGAAGAACAACACAACTGCCGTGAGAGAAAATCAATCCGGCGCTGAACGACTTTCAGCGGTCCGTAGCAAGAGAAGCATTGAGGGTTTGATCACGCAGACAACGATCTTGCCAGATTACGTGGCTCACAAAGTCCTGGCGTGAGGACTCTTAGGCGTTGTTCAGAAGAAGCCTATTGAAATATCTAGAACATCTAGAACATGAAAGCAAAGTAAGTTGGACCGCTGAAATCTGCACCCTTGCTGCGAATAGCCTCGTGAGTGTCTGGTTGCATGACAGGAACTAGATCTGTAGCTCCATTCACTCTGCATCACCTGCCGGTACCAGGTACGAACTCGGAGACTGTCTAGCTAGACCTACGAACGAAATGGACAGTACGCGTGCCCAGGTACTTGTCTACTTGCACTATTTTGGTGGGTGGCAAAAGACATCATGACTTGCCAGACTGTACATGTAGTCGTAGATGCTGTAGTCTAGAGACTATTATGTGAGTCAGCCTCTATGCCTTTCCATCGCAATGAAATCGTCTCGTCTAGAACGCATGACGATATCCAACAACTACGAACTGCCCTTGGAAAGATAGGGACGACTTGCAAGTGCTGCGCTTCAGCTACAGTACGTACAGCTGCTACGACAATATCACATGCTAGCGTGCTAGCTGATACAGTCTCCGAGTCGAAGCTAAGAGTTATTGCTCGAGACCACCACATGCTGGTATTCACAGCTAGCTGCATTCGGCTGAGCTGTTGGGCTGGGGAGGACGAGATGACTTCACGAGGAGTAGGCTATTGAGCATATTATGAATGAGGACGGGCAAGGTCTAAAATGTCATCTCGGTCGTAAGCGAGAGAAACCAGCACAATGATTGCAATAAATGTGTGTGTCTGCTAATTATGTACTCTGTTCATTATTTGATTCCTTCATGACTTGACAATCCGAAAAAGTGTGCTTGTAGTGTAGTGTGTGATGGAGCTAGCGCATTCAAATACGACATATCGAATTCGCCGAGTAGGGAGAGAGGGATGTACTTCTTAGTTTGATTTCTTGGCAGGCTTGGCCATTTCAAGGTAGGGCAAGAGAAGGGGCCGAACAACGTCATTGTAAACCATTTGAGCTCCCATGAATTTGGGGTGGTACAACCACAAGAAAAAGCAAATCTTGATCCAAAAGTAAAATGGGATGAACGTCGTCAAGATGTAGGCAGTCTGTTCCACAATCGAAAAGAGAGAGAACACCACCCAGTATGTCAACCATTGTGTATTGTCCGCGGTATCCACAGAATCAATCGCCTTGAATGACATGTAAGCAGGGTAAACGAAACCAATCAAGTCTCCAATCAGCTTGGCACCGCCAACCAAAAAGACGAAAATAGACAGAACCGATGCAATGGCAACAAAGAGGATAGCCTTGGGGACATCAAACTTTTCTTCCAATTCCTTCAATCGATCTGTGGTAGTGAACAGCGTGGGAGGTGTCAGTCAAGATCTTCTTTCGAACATCAAAGAAAAACTGTCGAATGACACGAACAACAACAAGATTTCCAAAGCTGCTGCTGCAAGAGTCGTCGAGTCATTGGGGTTGTCATCGTCTCCTCCACGTTAGGTTTGCAACACATACAGCCCAACCATCGTCGTCGTTGTAGAGATAGAGAGCGTAACACAATGCCATCGAATCGTGAGGGAAGAATTTTTGGTCTTCGAGATACCGTTTTCTACGTGTATCACACTGTGCAAAACATGAGAACTCGAATCCATCCAACCTGTCAGACCCCTCTTGTTCATGAATCAATCAATCAACGTACCATACTGCGTCAAAGATGGGTATTTGGCCATAAAGCCATCAACCTTTTCAACGACCTTTTCGACTTGAGGGGGGAGCTGTACCATGGTGAGATTGTATTAGTTGGGCTGAGTTAGTCGTTTATCAATAATTTATGCGGCGATGTGTCGTGTGTTGAGAACCAAAAGGAGAACGGTTTTTGTTTTTCAAATTTGGTGGGTTTCGTAAACGGACACGATGTCGCTCCCCAGCGTGAGTGCCCGGCGATTTTCATCTAATCTTTTCAATACAAGACCATTTTCGAGTGCGATGAGGAGTGGTTCAGCACAGCAAGCAGGCAAAAGAAAACACTGGTCCTGTGACGTGGAATGCGAACGTGAACGACTCCAGAAATTGAGTCGATGGAATCGAGTCTGGCCATGTCTCATTTTTCTCTGCGTGTGGAACACGTGAAGAACAGTGGCATCAAGTCGGGCTTGAACAGCAGGTGGCTAGTTCAAGTGTGAATAAATTGTGAGGCTAGAGGACTTGTAGCTAGACTACTACTGTATACATGAGCATGAGGAGCCAGATAACTAAAAAGGCAACTATTGCACAGCTCTACATATGTAGGCTCGAGAGTGACCATCCCTACCTTACAACTAACTCACTCCGGAAGATCACACTTGAGTGTCATTTTGGGTCAATAGGCTCTAGATTGGTTCTGTGAGGATTCCAGCTTACATGGTTGTCGACCAGATGAGCATGCGACTGGCTAGAAGGATCGAATGCGGGAATCTCCAAGAAGTGACAAAGATTCAGCAGCGGGCGAGGTGCGCAGAGGTGCGCAAAAGATCCAAATGGTGCAAAAAAACCTGAAAGATCACAAAAGATCATGCAGCAGAGGTGCGTAAAGATCCGAACGGTGCAAGAAAACCTGAAGTATCACCATGGAGGTGCAAAGATCGCAGCGGAGGTGCGGGAAGATCCAAAAGATCGTGCTGCAAAGATACCGATCGCGTAGGTGGCTCGTTGTATCGGTGCGATGCTCAAAAAGATCTTAAAAGTGTGTCGTACCTTTTTAGCATCATCTCTTTGGACTACTGTACAACTCGTATCTGGTCCAAATGCTGGGCACAGTGCCAGTAGTGGCAGCCAAAAGGTTATGAGCTGCAACTGCCAACTGTACGATAATTCATTCCGTTCATTCTCACTTTTTTCTATCTATTTTGAATCTCCATCGCCATCACGTTCGTTTCGGTCAGCACCTCCTCTTCACAGTAGAAAGAACAATGCCTTCCTCCCACTTGAAAGCCGCCGTATACGCACTTCTAATGACTGTATCTTTCAATCTTGTGGAAAGTACGCCGTATCTGACAACAATCGCGAGGAGACAGCCGTTCATTGGCGCCTTGTTGTTGTTACGCGGCGGTGACGTTCAAATGATGCAATCATTATCGGATATCGAAGCAATAATATCTCAAGCCGAGGACCGCCTGGTTGTATTGGATTTCACAGCCAACAATTGTCCTCCGTGCAACATGATTGCACCCATCTACTTGGATCTGTCGGAACTGGACGAATTTAGCACCGTTCAATTCTTGAAGGTCAATGTCAACGATTGTCCAGATGTGGCGGAACGATATGGTGTGGATGGTTGGCCAACTTTTTTGCTTATAAAGAATGGTGAGGTGGTGGATAGTGTCGTTGGTGGTCAGGCGGCCAAGGCTGGATTGTATGGCTTGGTGGCAAAGCATAAATGAATCGAATCTATAGTAGGGGACGTCGAAACAGGAGCGGTGTGCTATCCATTGATAGTAGCCGAGGGTAATTAGAACGCTGTTCTGCATGGCAAATCATCATCTTGGGCTCAACTTGACAGCCTTCTACGCAAGCTTACTATCTAAAGCGACGGTGCCTATGCAACTTGTAGCTGAAGAATCTCTTTACTTAGTCGAATGCGGTTGTGCTAGTGATCCTATCAATGTTGCAGTTGGAGCGCTGAGCAATGCGCAGGCAAGCGAAACACGGCTGTGTCAGCAAGTCATTTTCTTCCGTCTTCACTTCGTTCAGTAGTCAGGTCCAAGGTGGAAGTGCTTAGTACTTCTCGCTCAGGCTCGAGTTACCGAGTCGCCGACGGCAACTACGACCGGCTACGCAACCCTTTCGTCGAGAGATGTCAACTTTCTTCTTACTTGCCCTTTGACTTGATTCTTGCATTGCGCTTGCCAGCTGCAAGCTTTTGAGTACGAGCCATTACCGACTGTTCGATATTGCGCGTCTTGTCAAAGTCGTCTCTGCGAGCAATACTACTCACTCGCCGTTGTGCGGCCGCGGTCGATGCTGCCGAAACTGCCGCCTCTTGTTGTGCCGCTCGAGTGTCTGGGTTCACAAAGAGACCAAAGGTCTTTCGTCCGCCAATGTTGGATTGGAACTCAGTTTTCGCACTATTCTTTCTCGGTCGTGTGGGAGCATTGGGGAGATTTGGAATAATAGGTATCGCAGCTAGTTGCCCATACATCGACTTCGGGGCCACAGATTTCCGCAGTGGTGCAATCTCTGCTGGGTTCTGGCGCACTGGCGGTTTGATCGAGCCAGAGCCGATCTTCCGAGTCACTTCTGCTCTCTTCTCCTTGATGCTAGACGGTGCAATCAAATGAAGTCTTGGTTGGGGGATCCTTGCCTTCACGTCGGAAAAATCGCAGGATATCTGAACTGTAACAACATCAAGAACTCGAACGTGCAACTTCTTGGGAGCTCCTGCCAGCAACACCTCGAGAGAGGATTTAGCCGCGTCGTTTGGATCCTCAACGAGCGACACCTGTCCCGTTGGGAAGCGTCGGTAGTTGTTTCCTGCAGCAAACCCAAGTGTTGGATCAAGACCGGCTCCAAGTGGAAGTCCCACCATCGTTGGATCGACTTGAACCGATCCACTGATATCTCGCAACCAGACGGCGCCTCTCATATCGAACTTGGGAAGAAACACAACGAATCCATTTTCTCGTAAATCCGTCACCACCGCTTTCGCGGTATCGACTTCGTTCTTGAAGAAGAGGGACAGAAAGAGTTTCTGGCACTCCATTGACGACAGTTTTGCTCTTCTGTTCTGCTCGTTCAGATTCTCGCAGATCTGGGCGACGTCGACGCCCTCGTATGGCACTACAAGCGACGTTTGAGTGGGCGCGCTGGGATGAGAATCGGCAGCGATGACAATCCCTCCCTCGCCTAATGCCATATCGGCAGCACCCGAAATGAGGAAATCAATCTCGTCATCCACCTGGGAAGGTGGAGCTTGCTTCAATCCCTCTCCTTTCATGACTGAGATTGCAGCAGAGTCTGGAATGGACTCTAACGCCTTCCTTTCCACGAAACCTGGTGGAGGACCAGTCGAGAGCTTGACCTTGTCGTTTGCAAGCGCCGCTAGGAGCTGCTTGTGGACCACAACGTCGGCATATCGACGAATTGGTGATGTGAAATGAGTATACTTTTCAATACCCAGACCGTAATGGGATAGGCTTGCTCCCTTATCAGTATCTCCTGTGGACACGTATAGTGCCTCCATCATGGCTCTCGTGGCAAGAGACTGCCACAGTGCATTGACCACAGATCTCTCCTTGTCTGTTTGCTTTGCGTTCTTCAATGATTTCGCCAAGGCCATGTTACTGCTACCGTCGAACGCAATCCCACCTGCTTTGAGGGCTGTCTTGAGGTCGTCAAATCGATTCTGTTCGACACTTCGATGTACTCGAAGGAGCGAGGAGTCGGGAAAGCTCTCGAATATCTTCTCCGCAACTGACTGATTGGCAAGAATCATCAACTCTGCAATGGTGTGGTGGATTTCCAATTCCTTCTTTGCAGCAACTTTGGTAGGGTTCCCATTCGCATCAAGAGCAAACTTGAGCTCGTTCCCGAGATCCCCACTTGACAAATCAACTGCACCTCCAATTTCTTCCCTTCTTTTCCTCAGTTTTCGAGTGAGTTGGGTCAGCAGTGTCAAGTCCTCCTTGAGAGCCGGGATAGATGATCGGGTGACACTGTAACCAGCGGTCAAAGGTGGTGGCTGAGGTTGGCTTGGATCATCCGGAGGCTGGTCATGAATTATGTTGTGAGCCTGTTCATACGTCATTGCTTGACAGTTACGAATCACTGTCCGTCCATACCATGTCGACTTGATCTGTTCAAAATCAGATGTCATTATCCAGATGACAGACACTGCTAACCTGTCAGTGTTTCCGTGCAAGGAACAAAGATCCGAGCTCAACAATGTTGGCAACATATCGAATCGCCGGTCGACAAGATAAAAAGTAGTTGCTCGACTCTGAGCCTCCTTGTCTAGTGCCGAGTTGTGCGCAACAAAGTGTGTCACATCTGCGATATGCACTCCGACCTCAATGTCACCATTCGGAAGGACTTTGGCATGCATGGTATCATCAATATCCTGACACCCAGAAGGATCGACACTAAAGATGCGACGTGACTTTCGCAAGTCTCTCCTCGAAGAAATCTCAGCACTTGGCACACGCCAGTCAGGACCTTCCGGCGGGAGGGATGCGATAGCACTGGCGCTAAAGGGAGTAAATCGGATTTGTTGTTCCAACAGGAGACACGCAATCTCGGTCTCTAGTTCTCCGTATGGACCAAGTATCTCGACACAATGCCCATTTGGATAGTTGGAGGTGACATCCCAGCTGTCAATCTCTACCAGCAACCTCTGTCCTAGGAACCTTTGCCAACCCTTTGTTTGAATTCGTATGCGAGGAATTCGTGTGTCCATAGGAACCACAATGACTGCGCGTTCATCCGACGCGGGACTGTCCACCAGAGTAGCAACGTATTGCCTCCGAGATGGTTCCGCAATGGAAACGACAATTGCCGATGGTACTGTAGGACCAGCATCAGCAGAAGGATCAGATTCTTCCGAGTCGGCATTGTAAACCAATCGTCGTCTTCCTATTGGACAACCCCATTGGTTCTCCGGGAGAGGTCGAACAATGACGACATCTTGGTGAATCGCACGATTGAAGTGTCCCTCCTCTTGATTCACAAAGAGACTTCCGTTCGAGGTAGACACGTATCCTTCTCTTTGATTTTGCTTGCTCACATCCAGTCGACCGCGAGCCAGAGATCCATCACGTAGGCCCTTATGAATTTCTTCCTCAGTGAGATACTCCTCCACTGCGGCTGCAGCCTTGTCGTCGCTCGGTGTGTTGCGTCGCTTATATTCGTCTTCGCATCTCTTCTTGGTGGCTTCCATTTCTTGCGCCAAATCATTCGGCAAACGCGCCAGAAAATCATCCACGGTTTGCACATTGACACCGTCATTCTCCATGTCATCTCTGGAGTCAACAATCACAAGGACATCATCGTCACTATCGTCACCACCATCACGCAGCATTCTCGCTGCTCGCAACAATGCACAATTGGAACGCTCCACCAACGACATGTTGGCAAAATCTAAAAGTTGAAACTCATCACACTCATCTTCTCGTACCGATAGATCACAGAACGGTAACGCTTGTTTGCCTTCTACAAGCTTTCGAAGTCGACTCTTTTCTTGTATGGCTGCAGATTCCTGGACGAGCTCACCACCATCGACGACGATGGATGGTGACGCATTTCTCCAATCCATCAACTCCACGGCACTCTCTAGTAGGACTAATTGAAACTGTGAGGAACAGCGTTCGGCAACCGTCATCCAAAGTTTGAGATACTTGCGCCAGACAACGCCATTCGGAAGCACTAGTTGCCTCGTGGTGCTGTGATTGTCAAGATTTTTCTGTGTACGCCAGTAACGTTCTCGCACAAACAGCTTCTCCTTGACGAATCGTTTGTAGATCCATGGAGGGCGACTATCAGTCACAACAACAGAGGTAGAAGACATGATGATGATGATGAGAGGAGTTGCTTAGGATATATGAGTATCACAATAGTTCAGTGTGAGTCGAGTCGTCGACGAAGGCCATCGTCGCCTTAGATTTAGTAGATTTTGGCGTTGACCACTGTCTACCGTCGAGTGTGTTACAGTAGAATCCGTGTCAGATTCGTGTCGCGCGATGATCGCGCGAGTCCCGCAACGCCTTACACGTCACAGGAAGAAAAAGAATCATCAATCCACAATTTGACACCCGGCTATTTTGATTCTCATTGAAGAGCTAACTTGGCCAACTGCTATTTCGATCTATTCCATCTATTGTTAACACTTTAAACAGATTATCCAATCAAGATGGTAAGAATCTTGTGTGTCGTTGGAAAGGAAGAGAGAGAGGATGATTGGAAATTGATTGATTTCTTTGATATGATCAAGTCGTGCTCGCATCAGATTCTGCGGCAACAATGCCACCTGTATCTTCGAATCTTCTGCGTATACGTCGTTCTAACACTCTCACTAGATCCCAGCAACACTCTTGATTCTCGTCACGGCTGGTATTGCTCTCCTCTGGGCTCTCCTTCAGTTTGGGATCATTAGCCGCGTCAAGATTCAATCAGCTCCTTCAGCGGATAGCGAAGCTGGAGCACAGGAAGATCCTCTCTTGTCAGATGACAATACCACAACGAGACTCATTGAAATATACTCCGCCATCTACGAAGGCGCTGAATCCTTCTTGCGAGCCGAATACAGGGTCTGTTTTATCTTTGTCGCTGGCTTTACCGTCATCATTTTCATCCTGGTCGGATGGGGCGCAGGCTGGGACATGGCCCGTGGAGGCTTTTCGGCTCTCTCCTTTTTGCTCGGAGCGCTCACCTCCATGGCCTCTGGTTATCTTGGAATGAAGGTGGCAGTCTATTCCAACGTGCGCACCACAGTCTCGGCGCAAAAGCCCGGATACAAGGATTGTTTCAATATTGCCTTTCGAGCTGGTTCCGTCATGGGCTTTTCGCTCTGTGGGTTGGGCATTCTCGTGCTCTACGTCACCATGCTGGCCTTTTCGCTCTACTTTGATCAAGAAAACTGGCTCTATTTGACGGAGTGCCTCACTGGGTTTGGTCTGGGAGGTTCTGTCATTGCCATGTTTGGTCGTGTTGGAGGAGGTACGTTTCGTTTCGATAGAGTTTGTTGGTCGACAGACGTCAAGTAGACACTTGGGCTCACCATCTCTTTATAGGCATCTACACCAAGGCTGCTGATGTTGGTGCTGACCTCGTTGGTAAGGTCGTTCACGGAATCCCCGAGGATGATCCTCGCAACCCTGCTACCATTGCAGAGTAAGTTTTTTTGTCATAGCTCCTTGTCATTCCTTTCAATGCGCGGCATGCTCACTTTTCGAATTCAGCAATGTTGGAGACAACGTCGGTGATGTCGCTGGTATGGGATCAGATCTCTTTGGTTCCTTTGCTGAGTCTACTTGTGCAGCACTTGTGATTGGTAGCAACATTGGTGTTGATCACGGTTGGGATGCTATGGTTTTCCCGGTCATTGTTAGTGGCGTCGGTATTATCGTCTGTTTGCTCGCATCCTTTATTGCCACCGACATTTGGCCCGTTCGTGTCGAAGCCCAGGTCGAATCGGCTCTCAAAACTCAACTCATCTCGACTACACTGCTCATGATTCCTGCCGTCTTTGCGACTGCACACTTTTACCTCCCTGCTTCATTTGAGCTCAAGGCTACAGTCGGCTCGGATACAATTACTCTTCATCCATGGCAAGCAAGTCTTTGCGTGGTCATGGGTGCTGTTGGTGGCCTCATTATTGGTTTGGTGACGGAATACTACACTTCCCATTCCTATGCTCCGGTCCGCGAGGTTGCTCACGCTTGCAAGACTGGTGCTGCTACCAACATGATTTATGGCATTGCACTTGGATACAAGTCTGCCATTATTCCAGTCATGGTTCTCAGTGTTGTCATCTTTTGGTCGTTTGAAATTTGTGACATGTACGGAGTGTCTCTCGCTGCCATTGGCTTCCTGGCCAACCTCGCGACTGGTCTCACTATTGATGTGTACGGTCCCGTGTGCGATAATGCTGGAGGTGAGTGATCGATCGACTGTTGCTGCTGAAGTTTCTCATGCTATTCACTCACCAATCTTTTCTATAGGTATCGCCGAGATGGCTGAGTTGGATCCTTCTGTGAGAGAAAAGACTGATGCGCTCGATGCTGCTGGAAACACAACTGCTGCTATTGGAAAGGGTTTTGCTATCGGGTCGGCGTGTCTTGTGTCGCTGGCTCTTTTCGGAGCATTCGTCGCACGAATCCGTCACTCTTCGGGAGATGCTCTCTTTGCTGCTGGAGTCAACATGCTGGACCCCCTCACCTTTGCAACTGCCCTCTTTGGAGGC